>JANHGB010048502.1:0-17500 GCA_026283785.1 Coracopsis vasa
GAAGTTGTGAATGCTCCATCCCTGGCAGTGTTCAAGGCCAGGTTGGACAGAGCCTTGGGTGACATGGTTTAGTGTGAAGTGGGGTTGGAGGGTTGAGGGGGTGGGAACTGGATGATCTTAAGGTCCTTTCCAGCCCAAACTATTCTATGATTCTGTGATCTGAGAGAGCTACTGTGTACCTGTCCTCCAGGACATGGGGTTTAGCCCCAAATTCTGCACCACCTGTACCACACTCTGCTCCTCATCCAGCACTGGTGCTTCCTTGAATTTAAGCAATGTCTGCTAGAGCTGTGGGACTTCACTTTGCTAATGAAGGAGGGATTAAAAGATGGATTTACTGGCTTTCTTCCATGGGACCTTAATTTGGGAGCATCTCCTATTTGAAATCAAAACCTCTGCTTGCAAATGCTTCTGGGTAAGCTGGGCCCAATTTGCAAAGAGTGCTTGCATGTCTCCAACGTGTCAAAGGGGTAAAATCCAGCCTAAGTGCATCATCTTGCAGGAGAAAATAGTAGCCATGCACTTTGAAAAGCACGTGCATGTGTATTACAGAGAGTTGGTATCTGCAGGTTATAAAGTATAGATTCCCTAATTCATAGAGTATCAAAGATCAATGAGTTCCTTAAAAGACAGCTATTTGCTGCCACTCTGGTGGAGTTTCCTGTCCTGGATTTTATTCAGTAGTTATCTGAGGGCTATAAAGTTCTTTCCCTTTTTCTATCTCTTCTCTCCTTTTTTTTAAGTGGTAGAAGATACTCATTTAAATAAAAGAGGAGCCACGACTTTTTCCATTGGTAATCTGGTCCATGTGTTCCCTGCAACTGAGCGTTTTCAGAAGGGCCTGACTGTCTGGGTTAATTGTTTAATGCTTTTAGTTAGAATTAAACTTTGCACCTGCTCTGACAGTGATAAATTAAATGTGCTCCTTTTCCAATACTGTTGCCCTCTTTAAGTAGAGACCAAGAAGTGTATCTCCCTTCTTTCCCAGCGTTTGAGGAATCTGTGCTACACTTGAGTGTAAACCAGTATAATTTGTCACTAGAGCTAGTGCCAATTAAATTGATTGCGTTGGACTGAACTTTAGGACCTCTAATGCAAGCACTAAGGGAAAAATGGGCTTTTTTTCTGCCCATTTCCCCATGTGGCACTTAGACATAGCTCAACAGTGGAAGGCTTTCAAGGTTCAAAAGGGTTTTATTTTCAAAAGAAATGGGCATTGATCAGTTGCATTTAAAGGCAAAGATAATTCCAGAGCTTGAAGGCTGGATTTGTGTTTAAGGTCTAAATCTCTTTCTTTAACCTTGGGGGGCCAGTATAACATAAAAGCCACAAAGAGATTAAGATTACAAAGGGTTTGCAAGTGTAAATGATGCAGTGGTATTCTTCAAACACAACGCGGGCCGGCTTCACGACCACGGCTCCGGGGTCAGCATTTGATCTGTTGATTTTACACCTGTAAAAACAACTCGTGTTTGTTTGTCACTTCGGCGTTATCTTGGCAAATGTTTGGGCGAGCGCGCTCCCGCGCTGAACTTGCTCACGCCGGGGAGTTCAAGCTCGCCTTCTTAAAGCTGATTGAAAAGTAAACACTCTAAAGGTCAGCCTGGCAGAGACAATGCGAAAAGCCTTTTTCTTTGTCAGTGTAACGCAGCCCCACGTGAAGGATAGGAGCGGTCTTCAGGCAGGATGTATAGTTTTAATGCCTCTGGGATGGACGGAGGGGGGAAGGCGCTCGGTGGCCGCCTGCATTCGTTATGCAGCCCACATAGGCAGTCTGCCCAGCAAGCCCTTGGTGTGGGTTGTAAATATGCAGTAAGTAATTACCCTTTCTGGGGGCTGGCCTTCAGCAGGCTCCCGAAGCCATTGTACTGGAGAATTCCTCCACTCACAGCCTAAGATATCCCAGCCTGGGCAGGGCGTCCATGTAGGTCAAGCCTGTAGCATCAATGACTAGCTCTCCTTGGCAAAGTGTGTCTCCATGGCTGCTGTAATAGCAGAAATACAGCAAAAAGCACTTTTGCCAGCAATTCAGATGCAGGCTGTTATTCATGTCCTTCTTTTTTGAATTGAGGTTGGCCATTAGTCCATGCAAGCTTACCAGAACCTCCCAGTTTGGGGCCAATATCTCTTTCCAGTGGTCTGTCAGGTCTATTGACTGCATGAGACATCCTCACTTGTAAAGTCCCAGACACACTGACGGGAAGTTCATACCTCCTGAGAGCTCTTTTTGTTGCTCAAAGGGAAAATAACAGCAAAGTCTTCACTGTACACCTGCGATAATCATTCTGCTGCATGCAACAACTGAGTTTCAAAGGAAGCCAAAGCTGTCTGTGAGGCAGAGCTGGACAAGCTGGGGGCCACCAGACAGATTTATGCAGCACTGTGTTAATGGGCACAAGGAAACTGTCCAGTTTTTTAATTACAGAAGGGCACTGTGCAGACACTGCTGATGATATACAGGGAGAGGGATGTGCCACGCTGCGCTTTATTGATTCATGCAGCCACAATCAACCTGCTCACTGACTTAGGTGGAGGACATCACCAGCCAAAAGCAGTGCGGGCAGTATTTCACACGTGTGTGTACAGAGCCTGCAGCAGCAGATGCATTTCTGAGTGATAGAGAGGAGATGGAGCAGGAGGGGGCTGCATCCTGCTATGCAGGAACAGAGGAACAGGGACACATGGCTCTGTGATAAAGGAGACAGTGAACTCTCGTAAAGCTGACAGAGAAAAGCTACCCCTGCTATAAGATACCACATACGCAGAACTTGGGGAACCTTCCTGTGTAACATCCTTTTTCTTGCAGCAATGTATGATTGGCATTAGATAGAATCATACAATTGTGGAATGGTTTGGGTTGGAAAGGACCTTAAGATCGTCTATAGTTCCAACCCCTTACCATGGGCAGTGACACATTCTACTAGACTAGGTTGCTCCAAGCCCCATCCGACCTGCCCTTGAACACTGCCAGGGATGGGGAAGCCACAGCTTCTTTCAGCAGCCTGTTCCAGCGCCTCAGCACCCTCACAGTAAAGAATTCCTTCCTTATATTTAATCTACATATCCTGTTTAAGTTTGAACCCCTCAGAAATACAGATATGCACGTACATACACATATGTAATGGATATATATAATGGCTTTATATGTACATAAATGAACGCACATCTGCATACATTAGCAGATGCAGTGGTCTGAAGCTGGTCTCACTTCCATATGGACACTCACCAGAACACGCCATCCAGATCAGCTTCTTGGGACAACTGTATTTTCAGTTTTGCGACGCCAAGTGAAGTTCAGGTATCACCCTACTGAGACACTGACCTTCATGGTTGGTGACAAGCATATACAAACAGCCCACAAGTGTAGGCTGTGCGCAGCTCCACAACACACCATTACTTCCAGCTCAGCAGCATAGGAGATGCATCCAACAACATGAAAATTAACAACCTCTAACCAGAACTCATCAGCTAAGTATAGGCACCCAGACCTGAGTGCAGGTGTATATGTGTGGGGACACTGAGCTTATCTGCATAGGACATGTGAATGTATACAAGACCAGATGACCCAGCTGACATCCACCAGCATAGCCCCCTCTTGCACCAAAGCATGATCTGGCAGTGAAACTGTTATCACCAACATCTGAACAGAGAAATGAGAAGTGAATATTTCAAACCACCAGGCTTTTTTCTCTTTGAGAGGCTTGTTTCAAAATCTGCAAAAGAAAGCAAATGTTGAACCAAGATAAACTGCACTTGAAGCCCACATACAAGACAATTCAGCAGGTCACCTCATACCGAAACACTGCAGTGAAACCAAATTAGAGATCAAGAAGGAACCATGTCTGAAACCTCCAGCTATTGAATTTACTATCTGAAGAGTGTGCATTGTGGCTGACCAGAACAGTTGTGCTCCTCAGGGAAGACAGCAAAGGAAGGTCATGAAGGCCAGTATCGTTTGCCAGGCTGGAAACTTAAGACACATGCAAAGCCGATTGCAGTTTTGTTGCTATTTCCAAAAGTGCAAGTTGTTTCAACAGAAGCCTAATCTGTGTATGTCTGGAATAGGAATGAATGGATTAGCCTTTCAAACCCTTCAAGATCAGGTCAAGATCATTCAAGCGAACCACAGCTACAGCGAAGTTGAATTCTGCATCCAGCAACTTGTATTGCAAACAGAACATTTCCTTATTGTAAAAAGTGCCTGGCCTTAGCTTACTGCTTTGAGGAGTCTTTTGAGGATGACTAAGAGAGCATGAGATTAGTAAACAGTGATCTATGTACCCAAATACAAGCTGGGCATTAGTCATCTGTGAGCGTTCTACCTGCTCAGGCTGATGAGGGGCATTGTTTGAAAGCCCTCTCCTGATTACAGCCCAACAATGGCATTGTTTGGTTTGAACTGCAGGTATTTATGTTGGGCATTCAGCTTTTCCACTGCTTCTTGATTGGTTCTTTTCAACTGAGTCCCATTAATTTAAAGTTCCTCCTCTGAGCATATGAGAGCAGCACCAGAGAAGTTTCCATAAGCATTACTTGACCCAGCTGGTATGTTTTCATGTTTGAAAATGATTTTTGCTTACAATGGGAATGGCTCCTGCTATTGTCAGGGAGATGCTTTTGTTTCACTTGATGTCACTAACCATCCCAAGCCTCAAGTGCCATTAAGATATTTGGCAGAGGTTCTCCAGATAGCACATTTCATTGGAGGGTTTATTGTGAAAACATCCCTAACCTGAGAGAGAGAATTGGAATCCAGGTCATCCTCTGCTCAAATGAGTCCCCAGGCTGTAGAGCCATGAAGGCCAGCACAGTCATACACCCCCACATCAGCAGAAAACAGCACTCCCATCACAGCCTCTTCCTCCAGAGGTTCAGCCTCTGGTTAGTAGCCTCTTTGTATTTAAAAACACAATTTATATCTTCCATCCAAAGGGAAAGGTCAATGCAAATGGTGAGGGAACTGAAAGGGAAGTTTCCAAGTGCATCAGAAAAGCAATCTCCAAGGGTGGTAGTAGAGCTGCTGAGGCCTTGCGGAGCGTGATCCTTTCTAGAATATGGGGATGCTTACATTCCTCACACTAAGGACAAAGTGCGTTTCTTTCTGGATGTGGTTATAACACATGTGCTTCTGGGAATGCATAAAGGTCTGGCTTTGTATCCACAAGCAAGCCAGCAAAACAAACAGGTTTGGAAATAATTCCCCAGTGCAATCACCTCATTGTACCCACCACTATCTCCTACTTTCTTCTTCCTAATGTAATAAACTCCAAAGCCCCGTGGCTCTCCCTTCTTGTCTAAATCCAATCTCATCCCACACACCTCCCTACAGCAAACCATTCATCTTGGCATATATTCACCCTAAGTCCTGTAATTCTTCCACTGGGGACAGATTTGACTACAGACCATTTCCATTACTCATGGCTCAATCATGACAGACACTATTATTTAAACTGCATTGCATCTTCCACAATCTTTTGGACCTAGAAGATGCTGGATCCCCAAGACCCTGCCCAAAACCACCTTAGATTCACCAAATAGCACATAAACACTCTGCTTTCACATAAAGTGAAAGCAGAGACCACATTCCCACCAAGGTTCACCTTGATGGTTCTAATATCGGTCCATTTCTAGTACATAGTTAAGCAAACCACATTAGCAGCACTGGAGAAATTTGAATAGGATTTATTTTGTTTTCCTACTAAAGAATTAGCAATGAGAAAGAGCCACCCCCATCTCCTGTTCATTTTTGGGAGTACTTTCAATCAGTATTATATAAAGGCTTTCTTGAGAACATAATTGCTGATATATGACTGGCAAACACTCCAAAATGTAGTAGAAAGTTCTCTGTCCCATGTTCTGCAAAAAATACTTCTTGAAATATTAACAATGGACATGAGCAAGGCTGGTGATGCCTTGCAAATATCTCCTAGGAATATTCATAGACATTTTTCACTTGCATGTGTTCTGAACAATTTGCTTCATCCAGATCCAAACGCAACCTGTGTTTTTCGTGGAATACATAGGCAAAACTGAACTACTTATTAAATCAACAACAGAATTAATTGATAAATCATTTCAAATAACTCATCTGAAAAAGCTTGTAACCTGCTGATAACTGCAACAGAAAAGAGGCAAAGCAAGACCATGACATGATGATGAATTATTTGTTGATCCCTAGTAATGAGACGCTAGTAACTCTGGAACCAAGAGGATATCTTCCAGCCCTGGCAGCAGCTGGGAGCTGCCACACAAGGAGCAGGACCCCAGTACAGCGGTAGTGCTCACCGTGGTTGTTCACACTGTTATAGTTAAGATGCAAGAACAGAAGGGAAGGACCAGCATCACCATCTGAGAAGTAAGTGGCATGCTGGGGTAGGGAGGTCATACTGAAGCTAAGGTCTGACTTAATCTCTTCTATTTCAGCATAGAGCCTTGATAGAGCCTTGACCATGAAGACCCAAACCTTCTCCTTCAGCTAACTGGTGATCATCTATTACTCTCTACACCAGCCATCCTACATCTGGTCTGTTCATGACTGAATAAGATATTATTAGAGACAAAGCTGGAGAGAGGGATCCCTACATCCCTACCCTAGGAAAAATGATGGGTAGAAAGAAACACCAACAGAGATGAATTTTTGAACTGCTACATGAAATGACAGGTTTTGTTTAACCCAAATCTCAGTCCATGCTGTGGCACAAGTCATTCCACTCAGCATTCCTCCTTGAAAGAGTGACCTCAGTGAAACCACAACTAATGCAAAGAACTCTGCCCAGCTTGGGGCAAGAGAGCAGTTGGCTGAGATTTCTCCTGCTGTTTTTGCCTTGATTGCAAATGAGAGACATGTGTTAAGAAAAGTAATTACGCTTGAATTCAAGTGGTTGAACTTCTTGTTGGTGGGGTTTTTTTCCCTGCACTCTTCCTTTCTAAAAAGACATCCCTTAGACAGCTGAGCTAATAGAGTCCAACATCCTTGATGATAGTGATGCTAACACTAGAAACAAATTATAGTGTTCAGAAAGTTTGAAAGACTGAAAAGAAATGCAGAACGTGTAACACCAAATTTGCCTGTCAAGTACTTTTTTTATTACTGCTTGTTTCATTTTATTTTATTCTTAAAACTGATGGTTTTGCAGCTATCTGCCTCCCCATTGAAAATTCCAGCTTGGAGAACACTGATTTGCAACTTCAATCACTGCCTGACGAACACAGTCCCCGCTAAGTGAGAGCTGATCCATAACAGGTATTTCAGATTTTCAGAAGTCACAACACATCACCCTAAAGTGAAGCATTTCATTCACAGGACACACTCTTCCAAAAGCAGAAAGCAGTTTTAATTTGCTTTGGGTTTTTACATGCCAAAAGCCAACGTTATTCTGAGCACAAGTGGCCACGTACACACACCACCAGCATCACCTGGCAGGGCTCCTCAGCCTTCAGCAGAAATCCCCTTAAATGAAACCAGCTGAGGGCCTGGCTGAACATTTTCACATCATCCTGACCCAAGATTCCTGTTGTCTTTTTTTAATTATCTTTTTATGTGGTTTTAACCATACATTCCCTCACGTGATGCTGTTCAGTCAACGATAGGGGGGTTTTCTGAGACCTTGTGGCACGTCCTGGTTAATCAGTGGCTTGCAGTAGTGCTGCTTTGATAATAACTCTTGACACTTGATGGCTGCTTATTGTCACAAAACACTGTATTTGAGGCACTCTCATTGTGTCCCCCAATTTATTGTGTCCCATACTCCTAAAGAAAGACTCTCTGCTTCTACGAACAGCAATATCGCTGCAAAAAGACTGAATGATACAGCTACAACAGCACCTTTACCCAGCATGGTCCATGTTGATTCTCTACACTTTTTTCTGTATTATTTCCTTGGAAAAAAAATCAACAGGCAGGTCTGAGCTTTCCTGCCTCACAAGATGACCCATTACAAGCAGAAGGTAGAGCAAAAGACCACTTCCTTAGCAGGCAACCTCAGCAGGCATAAAGCATGTACTAACACATGCCCAGATAATAAAAGCAATACAAGCTCCAGGGGCAATATATATTTGCTTGCTACCTTGTTATTACTGTAGAAACATCTGCATGGAAAAGGTGGACTGCATAGAAGACATACATCTGGAGAAGCACCTTGGTATAGGTGCCAACAAAGAGGAGAAAGCATCATGTTCACCATGCCCAGCAATAGGACACAAAGCTTCACCGTTTCATAGAAGCCTAGAATCAGTGAAGTAGGAAAAGACCTTTAAGATCACCAAGTCCAGCTGTTGCCCCAGCACTGCCAAGTCCACCACTAAACCATGTCACTGAGGGCCTCATCTACACGGTTTGTGAACAGTTCCAGACATGGTTATAAAGAATATTATTGCCATGAACGATGCTCTTTTGGCTTGAATCATCAGGAATACTCTTTCTACACCGAAGAAGTTATATTATAACTTGGAAAATTTCATCTTGGTTTCATTTCGTTGACACTGCGGGTATTTAACACAGATCTACCCTCCAACAATGCGATGGAAACATTGTGTAAAGGAGAATTTCTGAGAAACAGCGTAAATGAGAATTGGCTGAGCCCTTCTAAATGTAGTTGTGAAATACATCAAATTCAACTAAATAGTGATACAAAGAGAATCAGATGACCTCCTGATTTTATGAAGCTCTACTACACGAATCATCTTCTGTTCTCTGACTGTGTTGGGGTCTCACATCCTAAATTTCACATCAACTTCTGAGTTCAAACAGACAACATAACTCAGCCCAAACGAGAGCACTTCCACCTGACTCTAACTCGGGCCAGACCAGCTTAAACCTCAGCCCAGGTTCATCAAAAGGTTTCCAAAACCTCCATGAACTTGGCCCAAGCTGGGATGTGAAATGGGTTTCAGCTGTAAGGACTTTCACCTGGTTTGGGGTTGGCTCACTGAAGTTTTCCCACAGTCCCCATTAGGGATCAGACGGGAACTGCTGCTCCCCACCCATTTCTCTTATCTCTGCATCTTATAACCAATATTATTAAGCTAATGCATTTACTTTGCTCTTCAGCCATGGGAAACAATCAACCTCCTACTACCCCTTTGATTTTAGTATCGAACATGAGAGCACAGACCTAAATTTGGATGTTGGAGCATAAAGGAGGTTTTCATTGACCTCAGCCAGGAGATTCTCATGGGTAACAAAGGACGTTTTTAGACCACATATAACACTAAGTTTATTGTAGTATGGGATAATTCACCGTGTGCTGTTCACATTCAGCCTAAAGGTGTCTTGAATTTGGTACGTTCATAGCAATCAAAGTAAGAGTTGCTTTCACCTTTGGATCTATATACTTCTATAAGCTTCCTTAAGCACCTCTTTTAGAATAACTGTACTTTGTGAGCTTATATTATCTCATCACTATCTCCCCAATAAGTGGGTGGTGCCATAGAGCAATAGAGAGAAATTAAACCTGAGCAGAGCTGGCAGGGATTCCCAATATTGTTTCTGTAGCCAAGCAAGTTCATTTAGTGCTGCTCAGGTGGCTCAATGCAGCAATTTGGCACACGCACTTAGCCGCAGTGACTCGGTACAATTACCAGGGTGTCCTCCATGCCCATGCTCTTCATGCTTACCAACACAAATGGCAATGGCAAAAAATGTTAAGACAACACATCCAATGACACCAGCAACCTGTAAATGGGTTTGAACTATTGGAAGCCACTCTATGGTAGCAAAATATACCTTTTTAGCGGGGTGTACAAGATAACTCAGTCTTCCTTTCCTTCCTTAGCTGGCATTTTCCTAACAACAGATGCTGAAAGCATCAAAAGTTATTTGCATCGCTGCTTGTTCCTTACTTGTTCTAAGCAAGAAAACAAAATGTCTAGGAAAGCAAATTAGGAATTACAGGAAGGTTGCACAACAGGAATGGAAAAAGAATGATTCAAGTCAAACCACAACCCAATAAAGCACTACCCACTTCAGCAAATGATTTTGACTTGAGTAATTATATGCTTAAAACTAAAATTTGCTAAAGACCCTCAAGTAACACTTTTTCCTGACGCCACACAGAGTCACTTTTTAATTTGGTGCTGATTGCTCTGGGAATGGCTACACTTTTACTGAGACCAGCATTCAAAAACCATCTCAGGTCTCTGCTGCAATGTAGGCAAGACATCACCAACCCTTCTGACTCTAGAAAGGCCAAGGGTGCTGTCTATGGTTTTACTTTGGACCTCAGATCTAAAGTCTTTCAAAGACACTCAGCAAACCAGGTGGGTCTTTCCAACTCTTGCAGGTCCTTTGGGCAGAGAAGTCCAGTCCCATAGCTACAAGGAGACCAGATGAAAATCTGAAGGCAACACCTTGCCATTCCACCAGGACATCAAGAAAGATTTATATAGAGATGAATAGAGATTTAATTATCAAGGATAATTTGGCTTTAAGAGCCTAAATCAAAGCCTTGGGTTCATCTTTCTATTCACTGAGTTGCAATCAGACTATTAACCAGGGGAGAATAGTTTTTTCACAGGAAAACTAAGTGAGAGCTTGTCCTGCTAGTGCTGCCCAGACTTGTAGGACAGCATTATTCTTCCATACAGGGAAGTGAAGATCTTATCCTGATCACTTTTCTGCAAGAGATTTCCACGGGTCCCTTTAAAAAACACCACAAACATTATCATGGGACTTTCTCAGGCATTTTAGATGAGATCAATTTTTCCATAATAAAAAAACCAATGCTAATGTAAAACCTAAATTATCCAGGAGAAAGTATTAATTTTTCTGTGAATATTTACATTTCTACCAGGAAATTGGGACTGTTCAAACTTCATAAGGAATATGCAGATGGTCAGAATGACCCAGAGCTATCCAACATTACCAGTGCCTTTCCTATGGCAGTGCTCGCGAGCCATATTCCCTGCTCCAGACTATGAGTGCCACCATACATCACAACTGTCCACCTGAGCAGCAGCTGAGGTCAGTCAGTTGGAATATCAAAATGCCATCATGAAATGCTTCCCCCTACATCATTAAATACAAATTTGCATTATTTCTTATGGAATAAAAAAGGCTGAATCTGGATGAAAGCACTATTTAAAGCTGGGTATTTTCTCTAATATGGCCATTCCCCATTTTTCTTTAAATAGAACTTTTTTGGATTTCTTTTTAATAGAAAACACCATACTTTCTAAATGCCCATTTTGCCACCTCTTTTTTTATGATGCTCCTGAAGGAATGAAGATCTGTCCCACAGAACATATTGGTTTGGCAGTGGGACAGATTTTGAATGCCTGTTTCTCCTAGCTTTGCTTGCCTTCTAGTCTGTCTGCACTCAGGGAATCACAAAGCAGTTTGGCTGTAGTTACTAGGCACAAGAAATACATAAGTGTTCAGACAAAAGGGCTGAAGCCAGTAAAAAACAAAGCCATGCATGGTTCCTGCAGTGCAGAAACTCTCAATATTTCTAGCTGAATCCAGCTTTTTCTGCTTATCATGTACTTTACTTGCTTGCACTTTCATTCAGTAAAAGTCAAGCCCAGACTAAATATAAGAACAATTATATTTAGAGTATTATTCACCTCCTATTTGGCCAACCTTAATGTTTAATGCCTGATACTTTTAGCTGAAAAACCTCTTTTTCTTCCCTTCTCTCCACCCCCCATTCCTTTTAGTGATGAGGTTTCAGGGATCCATCATCTTCTCTGCAGGAAAAAGGCTGCTACATAATGGCGCAACACTGAATGCGTATCCTCAGCACATGCAAGTCAGAAGGCATCAGAAGCCAGGTTTCAATGCAATATGTAAATAACATTATTAAATATGTTAAAAAACATATATAAAATACAGCCAAACCAACTGGGCTTCCTCCCTCTGATACAACTGCACACAAGACCCCTTTCTTGTGAAACTTAGCTGTGCTCTTTGGTTTTCTAAACAGGCTTAGGACTTCTGAAATAGCCTGAAGTTCTGGGTGTTACACAGGATTTTAAGAAAGGCCATGTATTTAATACTGTCTTTGAAATCAAGTGGGAGTTAACAGTGGTTTTCAATGCCCTTTGCTGGGAGCCATCAGCACCATGGGGCCAGGATATCCAGAGAGATACTCCAGGAAAAACATCAGCAATTCTCCCCTTAGACCTGCCCATGGTCCCAGAGGTGCTGGCAGGGCCTATGGCACAAGCCTGGGAGCAATCATAGGATGGTTTGGGTTGGAAAGGACCATAAGATCATCTGGTCCCAACCCCCTGCCATGGACAGGGACACCTTCCACTGGACCAGGTTGTTCCAAGCCCCGTCCAACCTGGCCTTGAACACTGCCAAGGATGGGGCAGCCACAGCTTCTCTGGGCACCCTGTGCCAGCGCCACAGCACGCTCACAGGGAAGAGCTTCTGCCTTGATTTCTTCCATCCTAGACCTTCACCCTCTCCACCCTGGTCACCTCCATCTGTACGTGCAGAAGGGAGCGTTGTGCTGAACATGCTGAAGGAAAGGAACTAAAGGCAAAACAAAATCTGAGCTTTTCTGAAAGCTTTGTAAAACCACAGAGAGCTGAGAAACAAAACACAGCTCAGAGCCTGGGCTCCAGCATCAGGGCTTCAGTATTAGGCTCACTATTGACCCACTGTTGTAAAACGTTGATGCTCTTCCCAGGTTTTAAATAATGTACCCATCGCTTCCCGACTCCATCAGGCCTGAGGATCTCAGCAAAGTGCTAAACATGCAAATGGCTTTGAAGCTGCATTAATGTGAAATAAGATGGTCACTCGATGTTAAGCTGTCTAGACTTATGAATAAAGTCTCCTTAAACTGAGCAAACAAGCTCACTTGTGAGCCCTATCTGCATGCCGCATCTCAGGATGTCTGGCTTCCGCAGATCTCTGCCAAAAAGCCTTCCTACAAACTCTCCAATAGCTTCAAAACCTCAGGGGTTCACAGCCCTGTTGTAATTTTGCAAATGCATCTTGAAATTAAAGGTTGAATTTAACAGGGGAGATTTAAGAAATACCAAAGCAAAAGATGAATGGAGAATTAACCTCCTCGCCCCCCTTTTTATTTCTTCTTTTTAAAATAGAAAACTTCAGACACCATTTGAAATTCCCTATGAGGAAAGCAAGATTGAACTCTGCTGTGGATGGTGTCCCATGAGTGAGGATGTTTCTGGATGGGCAAAATTACCACTGCACTGAAGTCATGGAACAAATCTATCACATCCTCACAAGCCTAAGAAAACAAATCAGCTGTCAACAAATAAAAAGATCTTCTTCAACAACTGACAGGAACTTATGTCCAGAAGTTCATCCAAACCTTCATATAGATTTTGCTGCAGGCTCACTGGTGTTTACTCAGGAGGGAGCCTTAAATCATGGGAAGATGGGAGCTGATGCCCAAGTACCTGATATTTCTAAGCCAGTCTATGATTAAAAACACAAGAACACCCTTGTTGTGAGATGTGAAACTTATCTGTTTTTCCTCCAGACGTGTGTGAATGAATGTGGCAGTATGTGCATGAATGTTGATGAGACAAGGTTGGAGAGCTGAGGGAAGTCTTGAGGGATTGCTCAGCGGTAGGAAGGCAGAAAAAAACAACCACCAAACACCCAAACTCGAGGATTTCTTCCTGCAACATATGGCAACAAAATAGAACGCTGCATAACTTAAACCTGCCCGAGGTCCTCGCTTGCATTCCCAGGCCCCATTTTGCAGAGAAAGAGCACAGAACCTGATCTTTTTGCCCATTCCCACCTCTCCCTGCCCTTTCCCTCCCTGGTCTGTTCAATGCTGCCGAGCCCCACATCGTTTCCTCTGGCTTTGAAAGGACAAGGAAGTGTTTTTAAGTAACAGAGACACTCCTGAATGAATTCTCCCTTGGGAAATAAAATGCAGGAACAGCCACTCCATGTCACACTTGGTTTATGTGCCGCACGTGGAGCCAGACTGGAGCCCAGGTTCGCACGGGTCCGTCTGTGCAAAGCCAGCCTGGGTAAAGCTTATTGGGGATGGGGGAAATGAATTATAGCAGATTCTGCTTGTAGTCAAACTCGGATAGATTAAAAAAAAGAAAGAAAGAAATCCCTCAAATGAAAAGATTTTGGGGCCAAGACCAGATGCTCATAAAACTTTGATAAACGCTAGTATGAAATATGCATGTAGGGGCCAGTTTGGTAAAGCTTTATTCACATTTGCCTACTTCCTTCCTCTGCTGCCTCTTCACAAACCAAAACATGGAAACGGAGCTTTTCGACCCAGGGTGGGTTTCACCACCCTCCCATCCCCTTTTTCCTATTTAAATACTTGAGAAGCTCGGACCCCCTCTGGCCTCTCCAGGTCCTACACCATGGGTCTTCTCATTCTTCTAATACAGGTTAAGACATGATGAACAACTAAATGGCACCTGCACTCAGAAAGTGTGGTGGAGCTGGCAGTATCAGTCCAAAAAGAAAGTTTTTCCATAATAAGCCACTCTTAGGGATGGCTTTCTGGATTACTGGTTCCCAGACTACAGCATCTCCTTTAATCATAGAATCAACACGGTTAGAAAAGAGCTTTAAGATCATCAAGTCCAACCCCAGCAAAGCCAAGGCCACCACTAACTCATGGCACTGAGGGCCTCGTCTACATGGGTTTTGAATGCTTCCAGGGATGGTGACTCCAGCACTGCCCTGGGCAGCCTGTTCTAATACGTAGTCATGACTCCTTTTCTGCTGTACATACAGGTAACTAAGGTCCTGGGTGTCCCTCCTGCATCCCAGAATGTCATGGCCACAAGATGAATGATGTGCAATCAGAAAAGCTTTATTTTTCACCCAAGTCAGCAGTGCTACAAGCCCAGCAGCACAGTGGAGGACATGAGGTCCAGCCTAGAGCAATGCAGAGCTCCCTACAGGCACCAGCATCACCCTCTCCCATGCCCATAGGTGCTGATCAAACTTAACTTACTAAAGGCATGAGAGATCTATACTTTTGAAACTAGCTTTTAAAAACAATACTGGTTTGAAGTCAGTGATTTTTTTTAAATGTAAATTACAGAGATTATTGTATCTTCATGTTGAAAATGAAAAAATATTGGCCAAGTTATAATTGCAAAAACTTTCTTCAGCATTTCTTAATTTTAATCCCATCATTATAACAATATATACTGGAACTCAGTTTGTATCATTATTACATGTTAAAATAATACCAAATAGCATGCTTATTACATGTTACAATAGTATGTAGTAATATGCTTGTTACATGCTATAACACACTAGCTTGTGATAGCTCTTAAGGCTAAATCACAGTTGTACAAGACTCCTTGAAACATCAGAAAGACAGTGTCTTCCTGAGGTTATCATGTGTTAAGGATAGGATTTGGAGTAAAAATAAAGGTAATTTACTTACAGTGTCATATTTTGCCTACTCTTTACAGCAAATGCAGTTCAGATCCCAGCAGCTCCCCTTAGAGCGGGGAAAGCTTTGAGTGGCCTTTCGACCAGGCAAGGTATCCCTGCAAAACGTGGCCCAAGAAATCAGAGCTCTTGCCATCTAGTGCACTTGACATCAGCTCAGAAATATCGCCCTGGTTTTACAGGTACAGAAGCAACTGAGTTCACGCAGCAACACAACTAATTTCACGCAGCAACACAACTAATTTCACGCAGCAACATGAGTTTTCCTCCCTCTATCATTTAGAAAAAGTAAAATCCAGACTAAGAAGTCTGCATTCACAAGAAATAACACTTTCTGCAGCTCATTACCCACAAACTAAACCACAGTCTTAATCCTAGACCAGGGTAGCATTTCAGGAACAACTACCAGCAGTACACTGAGAGCCCAGGAGATGAGTTGAGGTTTCTCTCCAGACCCATACACAGAAAGGACCCTACCATAAACATCAGCTCTGCCAGGCTGTCATCTCATGGACAGGAGAACATCTGCAAGAGGTGGGCATAGGATCCAGGCTCCCCTCTTACTCACCATGGGGCAATGGTGGGAGATGGCATCTATGCAGGAGGTGAGACTCCCAGCCGTCAGCCCAGCATCTATCACTCCCTTTCCACAGTTGGAGTTACAGCTTTAGTTCTGAGATTTGACAATTTTGACAGTTAAAAGTGCTTCTATTAATCGGGAGCAAAACCCAAAGTTTTGGTGGTTTCAATTCAGTAAATTGAAAAACCCTGTAAATTCCTTCAGATTGATGATATATTCACTTTCTAAAATTATACTGATTATTCCAATAAAATAGAAATCAATTTTCAAATGAAAGCCTTTTCAGGAGCAGACAGATTTAACAGTCTACACAACAAACATGCACTCGCACAACTGGAGCCCTATAAAAAGGGGTTGGTGGCAAAAGTTTGCCCTGTCCGCCAAGGAAGCCAAGATGGAATAGCACATCTGGCAGATATGCATCCTAGCAGATACGTATCCCAACATATGTACATGTCCCAGCAAAACAGCATGCTCCTGCAACCAAGATGGCATAACTGAACCAACCCTGCTCTGTACCCTGGCTATGGATGCTCCTCATCTGAGTGGCCCCAATAGCAGCTTTAGATGGAAAACACCTCCTGAAATGACACTAAATATCTATTACCAAGTTGGAGAGTCAAATACTCCCCTTCAATGGGCCTAGTGTGTTGGGCTACCTATGCACGTCCATTGGCAAACCCACAGCAGCATCAGTGTGAGCTGGACGTACCCATTCCCAGAGCGGCACCGAACGCCGTACGCCATATCTGTTAATGGAAAGGTCACAAAGCAAATATTAGCCAAAGCAATCAAGAACGTCAAGTGGAAATTCCCTTGGGAACGTGTCCCCTTATACCCCACAAATTCAGGTTGGCAACTTGTGACAGGTACAATCTGGCTCCCATATGTCTCGCGCACGGAGCGGAGGAATGTGTATCCATGCTCCTTCCATCACTATAACAACATGTCAAAAGAGCCACCTCTCAGCAGGAAGGCATGCAGAAACACCAAAAGAAAAAAAACCTGGAAAAAAAAACCCTTAACCACACAGCACTTGGCATCATCCCTGGAAAACACGCGGTGCTTGAGGAGCCACATGGAAAGCAGGGTCTGTTTTCCCTGTAGCTTAGCTGCTGCCCTGGCTCCTGTTAGCTAGCATGGGGGATGACCAGGACCACCAGAGCTGGACCCCATCCCCAGCAGCTCCCACTAAGTGGTGCTAAACACCCCATTTATTCCTATTTGACAAGGTTGACAAATTCCTTACGAAAGGTTTTCTCCTTCTTGATGCTTCTTTATTATCCAGTTTGGATGGGGTGTTAGTTTGAGCTTTGTGCTTTAGGGGTTTTATTGCACTTCTGTGCTACCCTTTGAAGAGCAATTTCCTTCTATCAGCCAAGAGAAAGGCTAAAATAACTAACACGAGCCAAACACACGCACTCTTCCCACCAACTCCGTATGGCTGGATACTGGTTGCTCTAGGATGGGCTGGCACAAGAATGTTTGTGTTCAACTACTATCCCTTTTTGAGACTCAGCAGAGCTGCTTTGCATGTTTGAAGTGACAGA
>JANHGB010048502.1:22500-24859 GCA_026283785.1 Coracopsis vasa
GCAGGGCATGGGGAGCGCGAGTGCTCGAACAGATTGCTGGTTTCAACAGACAGATTGGCCCTTGATATAGAGTTTTCTGGTTTGAATTTTCTCCTTTATATTACAATGAAAAATAACAATATTAAAAGCAACTATAACTTGTTGTATATTTGTAAGCCAGCAAGTAGACAAGTGTTAGTTCCCACCAACGTGGTGCATGACCCCTTTAATTTACCTCTACCTTCCAATAGGACACAAAGAAACATGATTTCAAAGGTGGTTTACATTTTGGAAGTAGGCAAGTGACATACAGAGTTTTGGGTTGGTGGTTGGGTTTCTCGTTTTGGTTGAATTTGGTTTTCTTTTCTTTCTTTTTCCACACAGGGAAGTGGATCAGGTCCAGTTAAACCCTACAGAAGCCATCTCTGCATCTCCTGTACCTTAGTGTCTTTTAAAGAACGCCTGTAAGCCTGGCTTACACGCTTATACGCCAGTTCCACCAAAGCCAGTGCACATCTGAAGACAACACTGGGAATGAAATGAAAGGGCTGAGATGCCAGGGGATGTTTCTCCAATCACTGACTATTCAACCCAGGCCCAAAGCCTGAGTTTTCATTACACAAGGAGCCTGTTAAAAATCCTGGTGAACAGACATTTGGAGACAAGAACCACTTCTAAAGCAGCAGTGATAAAGTTTTATCATTTCACCATATGGACACCATATTTCAGAGACTCCAGCCCATCTTGCTGGTTTTGATTTATCACATTAGCAACCCATGGGGTTCCTCCGTTATACCGACCCACCTCGTGATACCCATCTCCTGAACAGACCCATCACCTCTGCCATGACCATTTGGCCACTGCTGTTGCATCTCCCCCAAACCCAAGGGCTGAAATAAGCCAGTTCACAAGTAAGTGGACACCCACCTGCTCCTGTCTCCCCAGCAAAGGCTCCCCATGCTGCTAGACCAGAGACAGCCCCATGACAGCACCCACCCAGCTCCTCAAGCTTGAGAAGGCAGGTGACAGACACATCTCCTCTGCACCAGTTTAAGAAGCTTAATTTCAGACAACCTTTTCTTTCTTTTTCTTCTTTTCCTTTTATTCCTTCTCTTTCATTTTGAAATCATTTGCTGTATTTCCTCCTTTCAGAGCTTCATTAAAGTTGTATCTCCAACATAAAGAAGACATCACTGCCAGGAGGAGGGCAGGTTTGTAAACAGCCTGGACCTTGCCCTATACAATGCAACAAGAAGTATTTTAACAATGGCTTATATTGTACACAGAACAACACGGAGCAAGCCCAGGGCAACACACTGGGGTCCTTTAAGAGAGCTCTCATTTTTCCCCTTCAGCTCCTTAGAACTTAATGATTTAGCATTACAATTTTCCAATAAAAGTTGTTCTCCAAGAAGAGCAGGATCTCGTGTAGAGTCAAAGCATCCTCCTTGCACCAGGCAGCCAAGCTCAACGGGATATTTACCCATTTCCCTCTATTCCACTCTGGAAAGAATCAGCCAGCAACAACCCCAAATACCTGTGTGCACGCTCAAACGCTTCTATGGATGAATTTGGGTGTAGATATACAGATCAATAGGTACTAAGGGGATGGATAGATCCTAAAGGGAATATAGTGTTGGGTAAATCACCCAGCAGAATTGATGGCACTGATTAGAGCTCAACAGCAATAGTGTAATTATCTGGTTTGATAACTGTCTTTCTTGCTGAATAACAGTAATATTTACATGAACTAACAAACATAACCCTGTTACACACTGTGGCTTCCCTTGTCATTCCCAAACATCCTATTAAACATGCTTAAAACTCTTCATTTCGGTGTCATTTTGCCAGTATTTTCAACTAACTTGAAATATTTCACCACCCATGTATAACAGCACACACTTCTTTTGCAGGCTGGATTTTGTGAGCCACCATCTTTAAATTGCCACTTTGCATTCAGATTCACAGTTAATTCCTATTTGGAGCAGTTTCATTCCCTAATGGCCAACACACAACTCATGGACATCTAGAAGTACCAGTTGTTTCCCATCCTGCTTTCAAACATAGATGTAACACTTCTTCAGCCATCCAATATACGCTTTGCCATCAATCTCTGAGGCTTCAGCAAGTTTTCCTACTCAATTTAATGCCCAGATACTTGAATGTGTTTTGCACATGCTGAGGCTGCAGGGTGAAACCCCCAATGCTGAAGCAGAAAGTGATTCCCACCAAACCTTAACCATGTTAAACATCCAGGTTTCGACTGGCTGCAGGCTGGAATGGCACCATCTTTCCCTTTACAGTCATAGAACCATAGAATAGTTAGGGTTGGAAAGGACCTTAAGATCATCCAGTTCCAACCCCCTGCCATGGGCAGGGA
>JANHGB010048502.1:24959-39316 GCA_026283785.1 Coracopsis vasa
GCAGTGTTCAAGGCCAGGTTGGACAGAGCCTTGGGTGCCATGGTTTAGTGTGAGGTGCCCCTGCCCATGGCAGGGGGGTTGGAACTGGATGATCTTAAGGTTCTTTCCAACCCTAACTATTCTATGATTCTATGATTCTATTTTCTCTCACACAATTATCCCCCATACAATGTTCCTTTTGTTCTTGGTAGAACATAAAGGCTGTGAGCTTTCATAGTCCCCCCAACCACCAACATATCCCCTACTTATATTTTCTCACCCATATTCGGATGCTGTGGCACCATCATGTCTAGAAGACCTTTTGGTGACGTACCTCAGGGCTTTCTGCAGTCTCTGGATGCAGTCTGCTGCCAAGGGGTGATGTTTCCGGGACTGCAGGAACCTCTGGACATGGGGCAGGAGGATGTTACTTGGAGGGAAAAGGCCTGTACACAACCACAACAGCTCCCAGCCTTTCTCTTCACTGTACCTGCATGAGGAGAAACCCAGGAGGAAAGAAGTTGAGATCTGCTTTGTCCAACATGCGGGAGTGTATTTGGGCCAAGGGGGAATGAACAACTCTTACTTGATGTGGTTGTCCGTGAGCTGCTTGAGGGTCTGGCAGTAGATTTCATCCTTCAGGGGTTCAGCTTTCAAGGCACCTTCAAATATTTGGTCTGTCAGCTCATTAACCGAGCGGGTCCTTTTGGATGGGTAGTCACCCATGTACTTCAGCACTGGTAGGAGGTGGGAGTCAAGGATCAGCTAACTGGGATGTTGGGGAAGCCCTGCTATTGATGATGGTAATAAAGATATCCTACACATGACTACAGAAGTGGCTGTGATTTGGTGAAGGGGGCACAGTGTATGGTAAAGGCTTTAAATTGCTTTAGGAGATGCCCAGCAGGTTCTTTCACTTAATCATGGGTCATCTCAGGTTGAATGAATTGTTTTGGGGTCAGGATACGTAGACCTAAGAAACTTGCATGTGATGATGGGCTACCTGATCACACATACAGGTATCAACTGTGAAAGACCAGATTTTAGCCAGTCAGACAGCAGCGGAGCTGCAGTAACATAAGCCAAATGATAGAATCATAGAATCAACTAGATTAGAAAAGACCTTTAAGATCATCAAGTCCAACCGTTACCCCAGGACTGCCAAGTCCACCAACCCTTGGTGATGACCTTCACCACTATGCCATATTGCAACTATTCCACATGAGAACAGGCCACAGTTTTCTGTATTAACATATACATCACAGCAAGAATCATAGAATCATAGAATAGTTAGGGCTGGAAAGGACCTTAAGATCATCCAGTTCCAACCCCCTGCCATGGGCAGGGACACCTCACACTAGACCAAGTCACCCAAGGCTCTGTCCAGCCTGGTCTTGAGGACTGCCAGGGATGGAGCATTCACAACTTCTTTGGGCAACCCATTCCAGTGCCTCATCACCCTTACAGTAAAGAACCCAGCAAACATTGCAAGGAGTTAACTGACAGAAGCTTTTGGGCAGAATAATATTAGCTGCATTTGGCAGCCTCTCCACTTCTAAACTGACTAGTTTGGCCAAAAGGAAAAAGAAACAAGGGATCAGATATTAAGTTTCATCCTCAATATTAAAAATTAAAATGAAGGAGCCTTTTCAGATATGGCATTGGTAGCTCTTTGTAATTAACCTAGCCTCTTCCCCTGAGAAATTTGGGTTTAATTTAATTTTTAGGGGGATGAGGAGCATTATTTATTGGTTTCTTTCAGGAAGGCTGTGGGCAAACACAACAGGAGAAGTGAAAGGAGGTTTTTTTCTCAGGTTGGTTTTAGAGGTTGAAAGACGGAAGCTGGGATAATGGGTAAGATGTAATTTAAAGAAAAAGACAGAGGATGGAGACCGAACAGGAAGATCCAGAGACCAAAGGGTAAAAAAGCAGAAGGAGCAGACTGTGAAGGATGCAAGTGATGCCAATCATTAAACATTATCTGAGCAACGTCACCCATAATACGCAAAGATGTTGGACCAGATCCGACCTTGTCCTGAGATGTTATGGAATACATTAGTATTTATGTTGTACACATATATTCCTCTCAGTTGGTGAATGGATAGTTTGGGCCAAACTATATGACCCCAGACATGAGTGACAACGGCTCAGCAGCTCCAAAAATTAAGCCTGGTTTTGGGATTAAACCACAGAAGGTGTAAGGGGCACAGTGTAAAGGCATGGTGTTACTGCAGCCCTTACCATGGGCTTTGCTTTCCAAGGCTGTGAACCTTGTCCCTGGCAGGAGTGCTACAAACTCAGTTTACGAATGAGATGCTTGTCCTGCACTGCTATCAAACCAGGCCTGAAAAGCGCATTACAAACAGCCCCAAAACATATTTAATTCAGCATTGAGCAACTAATGTGAGAATACTTTCAAACTTCTCTTTCAGTATTTCCTAATGAATAGGTATCTATATTTGTAACACAGCAAAGGAGAACCACAGAGGCCTTTTTCACCTCTTGCTGAGCCAGATAAGAGCCAAATTGACCAGATGTCGTGCAGGAAACCTCAATTTATTACTTACGCAAAACCTTGCACAATCCAACCATGACACCTTGGATTTGTTACAAGGGCCAGAGCAGGGATCTCTTCTGGTTTGCAGGGTTATATATGTTTATATGTCTATAAATACGTATATATGTTATGTATGTTTTATAGACAGCAGTACAGCCCATTGCTTGACTGCTTCCTACCCAAGAGGGTACCTCATCCATGGCAGGGCACACATGAGCCCATCTCACCTCATCAGACCACTCTATTCCTACCAGACTTGCAACCAGAGGATGAGCCAAATACAAAGAGCAGGCTTCCTTTTTTGCAGGTGCTATAATTGCACCTCCAAGCGCTGCCATTGACACTTCTAGCTTCTAATTAGACTTACAAATCAAGCACTGGGATGCCAACGTGGTTTCCCAGCCTAGAACAGCAGTTGTACTCATAGCACTTTGTGCTCAGACCCATTGGGATGGGACAATGGTGAAAAGACAAAAGGTCTGGGCAGGGCTCCCTGCATGCAAGGGCTTTGGGGGTCACATCCTTACTCAGAAACTGCTTTTGCTGCTGCAGAAGAGATGTATCTATGGCAATACACCACCTGCTAAGCCTAACGCAGAGGTTGGGGGGTCTGATACCCCCTTTCCTTAGTAGAGTCCATAGCCCTGGTACAACACAAGTCAGATGATCCTGCCCCTGGCTCTGACGTTACCAAAGCTCTGAGCATCCACAACTCCCACTTAACCAGCTGGCTGCTTGGCCTCTGTATAACTGGGCCTGGTAACAAAAAGAAAGGGTGCTCAGTTAGAAGAGGATGGTTTCAAGCAATTCTTCCTCTGGAAGTGAAAATACCCAGAAATAGATCCTTAAAACTAACACGACTTACACAGTGCAAATATTATTTTTCCAAGGTCCAAGTCTGAACCCTTCAACTTCATGCTGCTTTCATTTCTTTATGTATGTATACATATGTACATTTATAACATATCCTGTATTCTCAAGCATCCCACGTGACTGCCCAATCTCACTGCGATGCACAGCCATAGAGTGGTTAAGCAATGCCATAAATAAAGTAAAAAATACATCGAAATCAAAAGGTCACTTGCATAACTGTCAGGGAAAGCAGTGGTGAAATGATTTACAGACACAGGAAATATAATTCGGCAGCAAGGAATTCCTTTGGCAGTTAATAGAATTAATTCAATGCAGCCCATCGCGGGTTTAGAGAGGGAGCCCTGAGTGAAAAACAGCTCTTTAGGAAGAGGCTTTCAAGGCCAGCCAAGCAACTTGTGTGTGCATTTAATGGCTAAACAAAACCTTTTGCTTCAGGAATGAGGTGGAGATGTGAGCCCAGAACCACCTCCTAAGCACCCCTCACTGCTAAGCCTCCCATCAGCAGCACCCCAAAGGCAATGGGTACCACGCACCCCATCACTTCACCCATGCATGGTATCCCCCAGCAAGGCTGTTTCTGGAGGTAATCCAGTCATTAAGTCATCCAAAGGCAGGAAAAAAAATAACCTCTAAGCACTTTAAATACTAATAGTTTAATAGCTCTTTTGTTTAAAACCGTATCTTTAAGTGCATAACAATATGTCATTTTATGTATGTCCTATAGTCAAATTACCAACCCAGGTGTGAGCGCCAGCTTAAGTGGCATTTAAAAATAGCCCTCGCTATTACTGCTAGCACATAATAAATTAATGATGGAGCATTTAGCTCTGTCTACAACCTGACAACCTTGTTTCTGATTGAGCAGGACACAAGCTGGAAATAATGCAGGCAAATGCTCAGAGAGGGCAGGCAGCCTAAACTGGGAGCTCTGCCCCCCAAAACCTTTCCTTGGCCAAATAAATAACCTCAGGAGGTCAGCAATGGACCTACCTGTGAGCCCATCCTTCCTGAACCAGCCTCCCATGCAGGGACACCCATCATCTTATTTAGTATTTTCCCCTTGCTTTCAGCTTTGAATGGCAATTAGGAAAAGGTTAACCGAGTGCCTTTCTCCCAGGAATCCTCTTCCTCCTTTCAAAATAACAGCGCTAGCAAAAGAAAATCCCAGATTAGGCTAACAGGTAGGAGCGTGGTGCAGCCCTGGGAGATGCTGTTGGAAGTGGGGAGATTGGGAGAATCATCCCAGCGGGAGACTAATACTCATCATTCGGAGCTGCAGCTGAGGCCCATTTGAGTGACAGGCAGCCGGGAGCTGAAAGAGCCGCTCATATCCCACAACTGCTGGCATGCAGACTTGAAAGAGATTTATTTCAGGATAATTAGCTGGGAGTATTAAAGGTGGCAGGAAAGATCTGCAATTACTGTTTAGCAAACAGAATGGAGGCAAAAAAAAAAAGGAGCCAAAAATGAAATTAAAAGACCCGAATATTTCTCCACTTGAAAGTTGTTAAATAATTGAAAAAGTTCAAAGCAACTTTATTGTATTCAAAGTAGTGAGTTTGGGAGGGGGAAGACAAAGCGTCATCATATTGCAACCAGCCAACTCTTTTCCAAGACAGAGCTTTGCAAAGGTGATGCTTCCCAACTTAAATGGCAAATGAGAGTTGACTCTGCTTTCCTTTCCATTTGTACACCCCTTTGGTAGCACCAAAAGGTTTACTCCAGGAGAATGTATTTGCTGAGCTAAAGAATATACACACAGAAAAATATACATACATACATATATATATATGTATATCTGCATACTTAACTGTCAAGAGTTTTAATGTGGAGTTTTAAGATAGTGGTTTTATTGCTGCTCTTTTCCAGGCCTAATTTCCCCATTCCCAGCAAAAGAGATGGGTTTTGCAGGATTCCATTTGAGAAGGGGGCACTGCTGGTAGTAACCAACGTCTTAAAACAGAGGCACACAGGATTAAGTCTTGAAAGATGAGAAGGAAACTGAATACATGCAGAATTGTCATTGCAGTTTTCCCTCCTTAAGGAAAAGAGCGATACAGGTGCTGTCTGCATTTATTACAGTGGGGTGGTCTGTTCCTTAAAAGAAATAATGATAAGAAAATAGGGATTTTCCTTGCGGAAACCAGGCTGAAAAATAGGGATTTTCCTTGCGGAAACCAGGCTGACTTCAAATCCCAGCTAAGGCTTGGAAATGACAGCCTCCAGCCTGCTTCAATATTTCCTTATACCAACCCGGGTTAAGCTTTATGCAGCTCCATCCACATACCCTGGCAGTTGCTGGCATCACACATGAGCACATTTGTGCCAAATATAAAGTTCACCCAACACACAGAGCCTCAAAAGCATCCGAGATTTTCATCAGGCTTCAAGACTCATTGTTGCTGAGCCTCACGCTGACTCTTTCAAAACAAGGGGCCTTTTCTACATCTCACTCAATGATCTACAGTCCTCTAAAATCATCTATTTATTTATGCTCTATTCTGGGATTTGCCCTCTGCGATAAAAAGCCACAACACTGCTCCAATTGTGTGGAAATAACAGGGTTGCCTGGCCCACTTTGTGGAGGTTAGATAAAGATGGGGAAAGCCAAAATGATTTTTAGTTGCCCGGCACCGGACCTGCAGGGGAAAGAAAAGGAAAAGCCAAATAAAGTAATGAAATCGGGCGTGCTGCAGTCCTTGCTGTACAGAAGAGCACATTCTAGCTAAAATGAAGGGCAAATTCACATTATCTTGGCTAAAACTGGTCATTATTTATTTCTTCTTTTTGATTCTGAAGCAAACAAGAAAAAACCTCCCACTTTGCCAAATACATCAATTTCAACGTGACTTTCACTGCGGAAAGTTTCTCAGCTCCAGAATGAAGTTTCTGGCCCAAAGAAACAAGGCAAAATGTCATCCCAGAACAGCCAAAAGAGACTCATTGAGGATGTTCCCCTGGGTTGTGAGAAACCCAGTTTCTAGCCCTGTTTTTCCCTGCCCAACACGGCCAAGGGCAGGCAGCTGCCAGTCCCACTGGGAGCCGGGATGTTCTGCCCTTTCTTGATCCTCATGTAAAACACATCCCACCTTTATAGCTCTTCCATAAAAATCCCTCCTGGCTCCATCGCCATCATGCTGTAAGTCAAGAGCTTAAGGAAAGTCACTCGAGCTTGGGATTTGCTAACCCACGTCAGTGAAATGAACAGTACTTATCTATGTTAAAGGTCTTCACTCAGTGCTTATGGAAAGTCTCTAATCTCTGGAAGGCTGCTATAAACAGTGTCTATATATGATTATTCTCTATTGCTCTGGAAAGCAAAGCCTATATCATCCTTGCTGCCACCCCTTTTGCTCCCACGCTGTGATCCCAGGTCCGGCAGCTGCCCCTCTAGATCCTCATGTTGTTATCCCACAGGGGATCCACCCCAATTCAAACCTCCTGCAGCAAAGCCAAATCACAGAATGGTTTGAGTTGGAAAGGATCTTAACATCATTCAGTTCCACCCCCCTGCCATGGGCGCAGAACATGGACACCTTCCACTAGACCAGGTTGCTCCAAGCCCCATCCAACCTGGCCTTAACACTGCCAGGGATGGGACATTCACAACTTCCTCGGGCAGCAAATCATGACCAGCCCTCATCCGTATCACAGGCATTCTCCCAGCATCCTCTTTATGACAAAGGAAGCCCTATAAAGTTGCACTCTCTCAGTGGAGGGATCACCTGGGCCTTTGAGGAGATGCTGGAGAAAACACCATGTATCTGCTTTCCTGCTCAGAGGGGTCACAAGCATGGCAAAAGCACATCATCCCCTGCTGCAAGTGATATAATCCCACTATCCAAGCATGCTAGCCAGTGGTCAAGTAGCCCCAGATAGGGACCACATATAATGAGTCCATGTTCTCAATGCTTTCTGGTAGCACCTCCCTCCTTAGCCTGGAGAAACCATATGATTTCTCTGCCTCCAACTCCCCAGTGTGTAAATGGAAGGATGCTGCTCTTTCTCCCATTCTTGGGTAGATTAATTATTTAATGTTTGTAAAGCACTTCAAAAATGCTAAGCATCATTATTAGCCACATCAGTAGGATGAAAACTCTCTCTGAATGCAAGTGGTGGGGAAGGTGCTCAACTCACTTTCCAGTCCAACTCATTCAAACTCAGGCAGGATTGGCCCCTCTGCACTCCAAGTTACACCAGTATCCCCAAAATAATGGGAATAATCAAAGATACCTGATGGTGTTTGAAGTCTTTCCCTGTCTTTTGCTCAGGAAGTGGCAGAAGGACTTTGCTGGACCACAGAAAGCCGTGACCCTCAAGCAACCCATGGCATCAAAGCAACCAAAGGTATCAATGGGGTGGTGAGATGTTCTGCACAAAAGGTGGTCGATAATAGAAAAGCAAGAGAAGAAGGAGTGCTCTTTCATGCACTCCTCACTGTGCACCTTCCTCCTCCTCACCTGCACCCTTCCACTTTGGCAGCCCATTCCAAAGGGCCAAGGAAGCCCTTAAACTTCCAAACAGACCTGTACATATTCATGTAGTCTTTGTACTGTAGGCACACATTATCCCAGTTTGGGGGACCTGTTTGCACATTCAACTACTTAGAAAGCATTTTCCTTTCAGTGTCGGACTTTGAAGTAAAGATAAAACATAAATATTTTATCCATTTTAATGGGCAGAACCACAGGCACAGTTCTTCTGCAGTACTTGGTGGAGTATTACACCAAAAAAGAAATACATTTTTAATTAGGCTTGAGGCTCTCACCACCACTTCCCCAGCCTGAGCTTAAGTCATTGCCCTCCTTCGCTATGATTCCCTCCAGCCTCAGTTTCTCTCACCAACTAAGAAATAATGAGTCCTTACCCATTTCACCATGTTGGAGCTCACATTCACGAAGTGCTTCAGCTAAAGGTGTTATTGAAAACACAAGTGGCAGAACATCTCCGTGCGAGTGCACAGAAACACGCTTTCTCTCATGGGGTGACAACCAGCCATAAACACAATTTGCAGCTATTTTTGTCATAGAAACTATTAACAAGAGACAGAAACACAACACACTGTGTATTTCTGGGCTCTATTTGAATCTAACAAATTGCAAACATCTTTCCTTTAAATACTTCCCAGTGCCTTAAGCCTCCAGAAAAGGATCTCCTTCTCCGCTCAGTTTTGCACAAGTATTTAGTGCCATCCTATTCATGCTGTACTGAAGAAATAACTGGTTTTCAAAGTGCCAAGTTCTTCCTTGGTTCTCCAACTCAACAAAAACACCATCACCAACCTGGGCATTGTATTTAAAGATTGCACCTGCTTGCTGCAGTAAACCCACAGCATGCTTTTGGATGTCATAGAATGGTTTGTGTTGGAAGGGACCTTAAAGCTCATCCAGTTCCAGGTTCCAATGACCAGTTGCTCAAACCCCCACCCAAGCTGGCCTTGAAATGATAGATAATACTATTATTATAGATAATATTATTATGATAGATAATATTCCAATGTAGAGCCCCTGGCCAGCACTAGAAGCTGTTTAGCAAAGCAACTCCTCTTCAGGCATTTGGCTGTTTGGGATTACAGGTTGCATGTCAATGGGGAAAGCATCTCATCTTGGTGGGACCGTGCATTTGCTGCTGCATCACAGGACCATCAGCTAAGGCAGAAGCTTTCTCTGCTTGGAGGCTGGCCCTGGGGCTGGGGATGAGCATCATCAGTGTGAACTGAAAGCCCACTTCTGCCCAGCTGACAGGTCCCTGCTGCCCACTAGGGCAGTCTTTGTGCTGCAGAAGGGAAGACATGGACAATACTACAGCCATAATTTCTGATCATCCCTGTTTAAATACGCTGCATGTCTTATAGGAAATGTCTTATAGGAGGTTGGGCTGGGATAGCTCTTGCAATATGTAACCCACCAAACCTGTACAGGATCATTTTATAACTTGACAGAGTGAAGAAGATACAAGCCCAAATAAAAAGGTAGAGTGTATTGAGGAAAATTTATACCATCCTCCTCTATATAAATTACTATAAATGTATGTTTTGGTTTTCTCATATTATTTATGTCTGTGTATATACAGGAAGAAAAACATATATATGAGAGGCTTATAACTTTTGAGATTACGACTATTTCACAATGAATCCACACAATTTACAAAGGGCTGGTGTAATGCTTATTCAGGTGACCAAGAACTTGGGGTGATGGAGGGGGAGCTTTGTAGAAAGTTAAATAACTGTCCTTATCCCTGCACATCAGCCTCGTGCTCGCTCCCAGGCATTGCCCAAGCTAGCTGTTCTTCAGTGTGAGTTGTCACTCCAGTACTAATAAAATGTGATGGTCTAATTGTATTAGCAATTTCCCATCATATTATATTAATATGCATCATACTAGTATCCATTTTCACTAATGTGACATGAAAGGCAGTAATTTGATTACTTTTCCCTATGATTACAGGGAGGGAGCTTGGCCTTCTTCATGGGCCATACTCCAGGCAGCCAGAGCATTGTGCTCCTGGTCTTGCCTCTGTTCTCAGCACACTGCTTTACCTTGAGGAGATCACATCACCTCACCTTTGGGTATCTCAGTGCCCCAGTTACTAAATACACAGTTCATAAAGTTTTGGGAATCTTGGGTAAAAGCAGATGTTAGACACGAGTAGGATGGGCTGGAGCACTGTCCATCCATCCTGGTGTTTTCCTCTATATTTGTATTTTCCAAAACTCCTACCTACCATCTCCATTAAAATTAATGGAAGCTTTCATACAGTGAAGGTCTTATCTACAGCAAGTGCCTCAGCCCTGACAATGTACATCAGTGATGTTCTCCCTGCTTATGTTAAGCCTTTTATAACGCTTCTTTATCCTTCTGCAGAAAAGCCTTTTAGAGCCCTTCTGCTACCATATTCCTTCTGCTGTGGTCTTTAAAGTGGCAAATACAGATGCTTGTAACTCAGAAGAGGCTCATGTAATTGCATGCTTTGAGGATGGTGATGTTATTCTACAGATTTCACTTCAATCCCAAGCACAGGGTTTCTTTTCTTGCAACCTTGAGCCAACACCACAGTACCAACAACAGGGCTACAGCCGTAAAATGGGAATAGTTGTTTCTTGTAGTAGAGACTGTATCCCATCATGGCTATTTGCTGCCACTACAGCAATCTTGACAGGTCCACAGCATAAACAAGCAAGCCAGCATCCTCCAGAAAGTACACTGCAACCTCATGATGTAGCCACCACTTTTATTCCCCATTAAATAGCTGATGGGACTGGAAATACCTCTACAGAAGCACTCACCAGAATAGGTAAAGCAAGAGACGGCCCCAGAATAAGCAAGATGCACACCTATCCCAATCAGCCTCAAACTGGCAACTCACCCCCTCCACAGCAAGGACTTCTATTAAATCATGGAAGTTTGGATAGTCTCACAACACCGATTTGCTTCCCTGCTCAGAAGCATAGTCAAAAACTCATCCAGCAGCTCCGTTTACTGTAGAACAATAAACCATGGGAGTGCGCCATAAATCCCGGTAATGCGCTCGGAGGAAGGCAGCTGCACCGGGGTCAGAGTCGGAGCTTCTTGGGAATTTTCAGACAAAATATCTTTCATCAGAAGTTGCTGATTCACCAAAACTGAAGCTTTTCCATACAAGAAAAACCAATCTCGCTGGAGCTTTTGTTAGGGAAGATCTCCCTGGCCCTGGGCGGAATTAATGACCACAAGAAGAGAGGCAGAAGCTCCTTTTGAAACCACCTACAGCTTTCACCTCGACCAGGATGGACCAGTGTAAGCATCACCCTATGCATCCCATCAGCCCATGCACACCTTGATAAGGCTGTCCCACCACTGCTCCTGCGCCTCCCATAAGAAATTAAATGCCTATTTAACCTGGGAGAGCAATACTCTAGTAGAAGTCTCTCTGAGGATGCACAAAGCATTCCCTTCAATAGCAGCGTTTGCCTCCAGAAGGTATTTCATTGCTGATGATAAGGGAAGCAGGGGGATAAAGTCCATCCTTAACACTTACACTTGCCACCTCCACCTCTCATTTTGCTACCCCTGTCCCTCTGCCCCTCCATCCCTTTTGCTGCCATCCACTACCTCTCAGGCACAAAGAATAACGACAGTGAAGACCCCAAAGACACAAGCTGGAGGTTTGGCCATAAATCCTGCTCAGCTCCAGCTCCCTGGGGATGTAGCATGCCGCAGGAGGGGATGCAGGGCTCTGGCAAGCCAGATATACAAGCTGGAGGGACAAAAGGGGAAACCAACGTATTTCTCTCCCTCCGTCATCTTTCTAACTTAACCCAAACCAAAACTCCCTCTGGGTTCAGAGAAGTTCACTTTGAGCCTCTGTAATACAGGATGAGTAACACTGAATCCTTAAAGCAGCCCCATGAGGCATCAGCACAGACAAGCAGTCATTCCCTGGAGCATCCCTGTTGGGCTCAGTGTCACTATGCCTGCCACAGCAGGTATGGAAGGGGTTAACAGCCTGGCCTCCCTAAACAGCAATGGTTATTTTTAATGTATCAGGAGAAGGAATTTGGATCTCCACTACTTTTGGTAGTTTCCCTCTTTAATTCCCAGCAGGAATGTTCCTAGAACCAAACCACCTGGTAACAAATACCCACTGCCGTGTGTCACAATGGACCCACGTCGCCTGTGCATGATGCCCAGACCAGGGCTAAGGGTCACAGCTCCCCACACACACACTGTCCTTACTTCTTATTTATGGTTAAAAGCAGAAACACCCAATTGCCCCAGGATGTCCCTGCAGCACTTTTGGCATGCTCAAGCACAGAAAGTATCCCACACCCCAGGAAGCTGCCCCTTCACAGGAGATTTACAGCCTGATTTGCACTCCAACATCCTGAGTATGTGCTGGCAAAAACAGGTTTGGTGGTGGTAAAAGTGATCAGATGAACTCTGTCAATCTGCTTGAAGGACTGGGGGGACACAGGAATGAGGGGAGTAAGCAACAAGCTTCAATAGATGCTTTCACATGAAGCCAAGTGCATTTCCAGGTGGGATGGAAAGCCAACACCATAACACCCAGGTCAGCATCCAAATGTTTTCCAAGCCCTTGCCTGCATCCAGAAACACAACCAAGCAAAAAGTCATTATATTGATACAGAAACAGCCCACTTTGTTTAAAATGGATGTTTTTCCTGCCTTTTTCCTTTGAAAAATCCCAAGCCCCACCAGTGATGGATGCATGAAGATCAGTCCCTGAGCAGGGTTTCAGCTCCAAGCATCATTTCACGCCCAAAGAAGAGGGAAAGGGAGCGGCAGAACCAGGCTCTTCTCCCATCTCCTGCTGGGCTATCGGGTGCTACTGGAATAAATCAAAACCAGTTATGGGAAATGTAAAATTATCGTTTGGAAATCACTCTCTCTGAATAATTCAGTCATTGACTTTCACATCAAACAACCATTCCAGCCACCCACACACGCAGTTCAGTCTCCTGCTTCGTTTTAAACTCTCTTTAATTATCGGCATTAACCTATCACATCGCTATTTCGTCCTTATTTCATGCCAGGGGAGGGGTCAGCGGTTTGATAAAGCACAATGAACTGGAAGACTTTGAGCTGTCCTTCTGCTCCTCCCGCCCAACTTCCCGGGGCTGCTTCGGCCCTGGGTGACAGCAAGGACACAAGAGCATCTCCAGCATCACTCAAAACCATTGACCAGGGAGCAGGATGCCTGTCCCTGTCCCAATCCCCATGCCCCAAGCATGGTGCAGCTTAGCACCTCCAACAATGTTCCTCCAAACCTGCCCGTCAACCCAGGATGCATAAACATCCCTTTCTAGGCTGTTTTTCAGGAAGGCTCTCATTAAGCAGCAAACCCAGCCTCATGTTATCACCTTCTCTCAGGGTGTTAATCACATCCAGCAAGCAGCACCCCACCACATACCTGCCTTGATTAGGATCCCCCATCTAACTCCCCAAACTAGCCAGAAGCTTAAAGAACATAACCAGAGCAGAAGTTTAGGCACTTTTCTTTTAAGTTCCTTGTTCTCCCTGCACTTCAACAACATGTTTAAGTTAGTTTCACCTTTTATTTGTCTACTGAGCTCCCTAAGTTAGGAAAATTAGCATTGTGCGTGCGGTCTCATTTAATTAGTAATTGGGGAAATAGGTCTGGCATGTTTCATGGAGGCTTGGGGAAATTGTCAATTAGCATTGTGTTAATTGGTGTCTGCTGTCCTTGCTTTTTAGTTTTTAACCCCTTTTACCTTGTTCCCACTTTCGGGTATGTAAAAATCTGGCTGCTTATTATTCTTTAAGTAAAGGATTAATTGCTTCAATTCCTGCTTGTGCTGGGTGTCCTTTTTCCCCCCTCACATGGAGGGATTTGTGCGTGTCCTCTGGTCACTGATGGAGTTATCCCACTGAAGCAGTGTCACCCTGCCCAGGGCTGAGGTCTCTCCCCCACCACCAGCACCAAAGTCAGCTTTTCCCTCCAGTGCTTACTTGCCTTTTCCTTCTTTCACCCATGCCATTAATCACTCGCTCCAACAAGCACCAAAATCCCCTAAAATTTACCAAACAACAATTTAAATACAGGAAAAAGAGGGAGTTTAGCACAAAATTAAAAAGTAAACTTTGATACTTAAGACATCGGCCAACAGAAGTGGAGGATATTCACTTTAAAAGCTCACGCTGCGCTCTTTAATTTGCCTTACTACATGTCCAGTGATAAACCAGAGGTTTGCGTCTCTGCCTGGTGGGAATAATTAATGAATTGTTAATTGTTATTAATAACCGAGGTCCTGATCCCACAGGCAGACACGCATACATTTAGCTTTAGGACATCCATGTGCACAAGGTTAAGATGCTTGCAATCACTTCCAGGAGCGATGCTTTCAGAGCCTAAGTGCATTTTCAAACACGTTATCCCAGCCCACAATGAGCATCCTGAAGAGCAATATCCATAAGGACACAAGGCAACA
>JANHGB010048502.1:40096-52733 GCA_026283785.1 Coracopsis vasa
TTTCACCCATTGGACTCTTCCAGTCCTCCCAGTTCAACCAGCAGCCCTTTCAGGTACATGAATGCGTATCCATCCCTAGAAGCTCCAATAGGTTTTAGATCACGGGCACCTTTGCCATGAGGGGAATCCACCCTGCACAGCTCCCTGCAGTCGTGCCAAAGCAGCCTCCACTCCAGCCATGCATGGAGGAGGCCAGACTCTGCCTGTTTGCTGCCTGATTTCACCCTCTGCCTCGCTGGTGGGCAGTGAGGTGAGTGTCCATGCATGGGCACCATCCTTGTGTCCCCATGCTGGTGGTGATGGAGGGATCACTGCAGCCCCCAGCCCATGGATGGAACTCTGAGGGCTTTGTGCTTTGCAGGGCAGCTCAAGGAGGGTATTCCTGAGAAAGGCCCCTCTGTGCTACCCTCTCTGAGCATCTCCTTCCTCACTCTCTACTATGTTTCACTCTAGGGTGTTCTGCCAAAGCCACCAAGAGGTACAGCACACCATGACAGACTTTGGACAAGCAAAGATGATTGTTCAGTGACAAACAACTGAAAGTACAAGCAGCTCTTAACCACTCCATCCCTTTAGAAAATGAAAAACAAAGAGCCCACTGTCCTCCTCCTCTTGATGGAGCCCTGGTCCATGCTCTGACAGGGTAGGTACCCAGGGACTAGATGGACATAAAGGAGGTGACCCAATCTTGGAACAAGTAGTTGGAATCTGGTGATACCCACATCAACACACACAGCAAAAGATGATCAAGTCCTGCAAGACACAGTCGATCAACAACCAACAGCATGACCTGCAGAAATAGGACATCTCTAAACCGTAAGTGAAGATGCTGCTTTCGTAGGGAGCTCTGCTGATGACCAGAGCAATCCACCTGAGGAATGTAAATACAGGAGTTGAAGGAGTCAGCTCTATTTGAGGGGTAAATGCAACCAACCCATGAGAAGGTTACAGGGTTTTTAAATGATATTTGCATAACATTAGAAAGTAATAATTAAAGTAGTGACTCAGTTGAAAGGCACTATCCTAATACTGCCTTCACAATAATTATCTCACCAGAATTTCAGAGGCTGAATTATTTTCTATTGGATTTACAATTAATTTCATAAAAATAACAAATCCTCCCTTAGAGAGACTATAGCACAATAATGATAGCACTTGAAAGTGCCATAGTCATTAACAAATTGATCTTCACAACACTAAGGTAGGGAAGCATCGTTATCTCCATTTGGGAAGCATATAGACAGGTCTGCTTTCAACCAAAGCTGAGTAAACTTGTCCCATTCTTCTCACAGAGTTATTAATCACCTGGAGCACCCAGGATACACACATTTTATCCAGTGCCTTGCTCAAGACCATATCAGGTCTTTGGCAAAGCAGGAATTAAAGTTCACATTAAGAGTCATGGCCACCAGTCCTCTCTTATCTTGAGGTGGATCTCCATCCATGCACAATTGCTGTCAGCTATCTATCTCTGACAGCGACTTGGGGAAACAAGTCTTACTTAGAAATAGAGGGTCAGGAAGAAACGACACCTCATGGGGAAGGGAGGATGACCACAAAGGACAAACACAGACAAGAGGATGAACTGCATCTTGTTAATCGGCTTCTCTCAATCAGATCTTCAAACAAAAAGGGAGTCTTTCTTCCTATTGTCTCAGAATAACATCCCCCAGATTAAAGCATCCCCATCCAAGCCAGCATTTGGGCTCTTTGGCTGAATTTCTGGTGACACCCATAATGTCCTGTGCACTCCCAAAGCGTTACCCCTCCGGTTATTCTTGGGTAGTGGCAGGGGTTTAGAAAGCCGAGCTGTCGGAGGGGATCACGGATGTGCTCAGATATGTATTAATTAGAATTCCTGCACAGTTTTCTTATGTTAATTATAGCTTAATTTGATTGCTTAATAGCTCTGGTTTTCGTAATGTTTAGCACCTGTTGTAAATTGCACAAGATAAATCGTCTCCTACCATCTAGGCTGTTTACTCCTAAAATCCTGCATTTCCCTTTCAGCTCCCGGCTTTGGATTCGAGCCGGCGGCTTTTCTCCTCTTTGGCCTTTTCACCAAGGAAATCTTTATTTCCTTTTTTTCCAGTGAGCTATTTAACCAATGGAGTGGGTTTCAGTTAAATACTTCCTTAAATGCTATGATTTAAAGAAAAACAGTAACAGGTAAGAAGGAATACCTGCATGCAAGTGTGCAAATGTTGACCCACGGTATTATGCAGGGTCATCCTTCTTCATCATGGTTGTTTCCTTCTCCCTTTCCAAGGCGAGGAAGGGGGGGCCTCATCCTTCTCTTGCAGGATTATTAGACAGAAGTGGAGGCCCTGCATCATTAATTGATTTCTTCCATACATTGTACTACGATACAATTTTTCAAGGCTGTGCATAATTGTGTTCCCTGTGCCACTGCTCTATGTTCTGTCCTTGTCATATTGTCATTGAAGGCTGATTCCACCCTCTGTAATTGGAGATGTTCTACTTTTGGACAAAGGTGTGGGGGCAGCTCAGGGGAACAGCGCTGACATTTACTTCATCAATTTATTTTTATTGTTCCTACATTTATTGCAGCTATAACAGCCCTTTAATAGTTATATCTCCTCCCTGTAGGGTATTCTGGTATTTGAAATTTTTTTAACTCATTTGTTCTCATAGATAACAGTAAAGTGCATTTCATGCTAACCTTTAGGTTTCAATCTTCTCTCTTTCTTCGGCTCTGAAGCAGTTGCAGCTTTAAACTTTTACTGCATTGTCAGTCTAAAAGCCACCACCACCGAGTCCATTCTAGCACTGGAGTAACCACAAATTAGTGGTCCTGAAAATTTCAGGGAGGTGAGTCCTAAACCCTGAGTGCTGCTATTGCCATAATTCAAAACTGGCCGTCCTTTTAATAGAGGGGGAGAAGAATACAGTAAATACTAGCATCGAGTCTCCTTTTACAGCCTTCAGTCAAACAAGGGGTGATAATTGCATCTTTACGACTGGCAAGGTAACTGACTCCACCACCTTCCAGCTCCTGCCCTTCGCTACCCTCAGAGGCAATAAATGAGTTCAGTGTTTAGACAAAACCACACCTCCATCCACAGGTTTCCTTTTGTCCCATTCCCAGGTGGACCTTTCCCTCTCTCTCTCCAGTTTTATCACACTTGCTGCTCAAGCTGCAACTTAATACCAGCACAGAAATGATTTCTAATAATTAACTCATGGGTGGGTTTCAGCAGGTAATTGTCACTGTTCAGAGATACCCATCCCTAAACTTCCACATACAAGCTCTTGAACATAGGTAGGACCTGATCCTGGGCACCGGTTTCACAGCCTGGTGTCCTAGAGCATCACAAAAGACCACATGCAGCAGCCAAGTACAAGCAATGCCACCAGGATGCCTCCAACACACCTTCAACCATCAACAAAAACCCCACTGCTACCAGGGTTTTGCTCCACTAACACAGTGAACAGCTTTACAGCAATGGAGGAGAAACCTGTATGAACCATGAGGTTCATGTAGGCGGAGGACCTTCCCACACATGACCGTGTGTGAGCACACAGTTCAGAAGGACATGCATCCAGAAGGAAAGTGCACTTTTCTGCAAATATTGAAACTAAATCTACCCTGCCACCATAGGAAAAGCCATTTTTTCCCCTTTTTCTAATGGCAGCTCTTGGTAAAACCATTTTTAACCCCGCCTCCCTGGCTCCACAATCTGTCGTTGCACAGAGATGCTCTTCTTCCTCAAAGCCTCTTCTCTTAAAGACACTGCCAAGAAACAGCTTAATTAAAGCAAATGGAGACATTCAGAGTGAGAAGAAATTAGGCCAGGGAGATAAACTAAAAATGAGACAATAAAGGATAAGGAATGAGGACTTAAAAGAGTGGAAAATCCCATGTTTTTTAATGGAGCTGTATGACTTTCTACTGAGCAGATCCAAAGTTACTTTAAAGCAGAGTATTGGGCACTTCGTGGAGCACGTACCTGCTTGTAAGTCACCAGATACTTGATTATTTTAGTGTAATAGTAGTACTGATTTCTAGACCATTAGTAGTGTGAATACCCAAAGGACTGTCCCTTGATCTGCCTTTCTGTGAAGGGTTTGATCCTGCTATCCCCTTCTGAGGGCTGTGGGCCACATTAGTGTCAGTACAAAGGACTCATAGGAGATAGCCAGAGCCTTTGGGGCTGGGCAAGGAGTTGGTTTCAAAAGACTTTGCCGGAATCCCAACAAGTTGCTTGCTCAGAGAATTCAAGCAGACATGCCTGGTCAAAACCAGTGATGCTGCTCTCCCGGTTACACCCACTGAAATCAGGAGTCACTCCTCTGAACTCAGTGACACTATTGCAGCACTGCAAAATTGCTGGGGATTAATTAAAAAAGAGAGGAAAAAAACATTGTCAGAATTTATTGCCTCCCTGACATGGATAAACACTCACCCAATGAGGACCACTGGAGGCAATAGGATGAGTTATGTGGGTCAGCATTCAACCCCAGAACAACCCAAGAATTCAACTCCTAGGCTTTCAGAGCTGATATTTCAAAGCAGTTTTAGCCTGATCTCCCACTTTTCACATCCTCATTGTGTGTGCACCCATTGTTCATGCACCCAAATGTGAGATGTTGCAGCCCAGAGAAGTCACCACTCACTGGGAGTGAGGGCACAGTTTGATTCCCACCAGTCTTGATACAGAGAATCACAGACTGGTTTAGGTTTGAAAGAACCTTAAGTTCATCCAGTTCCAACTGCCTGCCATGGGCAGGGAGACCTTCCACTATACCAGCCAAGAGGTTGCTCCAAGCCCCATCCAACCTGGCCTTGAACACTGCCAGGGACCTGCCAATGCCTCAGCACCCTCACAGTAAAGAACTTCTTCCTTATATCTAACCTGAACTTCCCCTGTTTCAGTCTGAATTCATCACCCCTTGGCCTGTCACTACAGTCCTTGATGAAGAGTCTCTCTTTGGCATCCTTATAGATCCCCTTCAGATACTGGAAGGCTGCTCTGAGGTCTCCACGCAGCTTCTCTTCTCCAGGCTGAACAGCCCCAACCTTCTCAGGCTGTCTTCATATGGGAGGTGCTCCATGCCCTGATCATCCTTGTGGCCTCCTCTGGACCTGCTCCAACAGCTCCATGTCCTTTTTATGTTGAGCACACCAGAACTGCATGCAATACTTAATCTACATATTTGAGAAACTGGATATTTTTCCTTTAGTAGATCAAAAATACTCACACAGAAGAAATACTTTAAAATACAAATTCAAGTCTTCAGCCCCATCCTCCTCCTTTATTTAACTTTGGAGACAAGCTTTCAGCCATACATGATGTTTACAACCCTACAGAAACCCATACAAAACACCCTGGAAATGGTAAGGTGCTCTTAAATGGGCCATTACTTGCATTAGAAGAACAAAGAGCTTCTCTCATTAGGATTAAAAATAACCAAGGTTGGTAGGAACAAGTGTAATTTAAAGAACAGTTGCACTGTTATTGATGGAAGCAGTATCTGTATATTTACTTCTCAGGAGCCTCAGTGACATTATTTACAACATAAACATGAGAGAGCGGTGGGAAGATGGGGAAAGGAGCATGAGGAGAGGTTGCTCATAGTCTTAAGACTTCGTGTCACCTGAATACTTCCAGGAAGTCATAAAAATAATAATAATAATAATAATTTCATGTCAAAATGGAAGGAGATTTTCTAAAAGCTTCTGAGAAACAGAGAAAAATTCTACATTAAACTGTCAGCATTGCAAAAGTTGCTATTTTTAAGTCAAAGCAAGTTTTCATGTATTCAGTTTGAGAACTCTCATGCTTTGATTTTGTTGACGATGCGCTTGCACTTCACCTCTAGCAATTTTATTTTAAGCAATTATTTCCTGTATTTAGGCAAACCCTGCTGCATTCTCAAGCAAAGCAAGCACTTGACTCTAATTTGCTGGCACTGGAGGCACCAGGATCTCACAGCCATTCACTGCAGAAGCTGATGTGGATCAGGAGTATGTTTGCAGCACAGTTACTTTGCTTCATGCATACAGTGCTCTGCATATGAGCTGCCCCTTTGCCAATACAACACATGGGCAACCCCTTCATTCAAAAATTAAGCCCAAAACCACATTGTCCAGCCTCTGGGGAGCACCTCTGTCCTCAGGATTGACTCTAATCCGTATGATTAAGGCAGGGAACAAACTCTCCTGCTGCTTCTGAAAGCTCTTCCCATAAGAAGCGGTGCTCATTGCAAAGCCAACAACAACGCAGGGTGTCTTCAAAGACCAGTGAGTGGTCATATGAAGGGTTATGAAGGAAAACTAATTATCCAAGTGTCTGTGTCCATCCCTCCTGCCCTGGCAGGATCATGTGGCCCAGTTTTTTGGACAAATCCATGGTACAAAACCAACCACAATGGCTTCATGGTTTTGTATCTAATCCTTGATCTCAAACACATCACGCCCCTGCCATAGCTTCTGCACTGCCACTTGCAACCCCTTTGCTAGTCATTCACAAAGAACCCTTTTAGGTCCAATATTAGCCCAAATAGGCAATTATCATATTTGAGCATCCACCATATCTTTATCCTGAAGTAAGAACATCATCACAGCGACCAGTTTTCTGCTGGCCCATGGTTTTATACCCAATTGCTGGATGTGGCCATAGATGCATTAAGAAGTTCAGATATCACACAAAGGTGCAGAGGTGTAACTTGTGCTTCAGTTTAACTAAGACAAGAGGAAAGTCAAGCCTTAGTGTCATTCTGTATTTGCAAGCTAGCTAAGTATTGCCAGAGCATGGATCATTCCCAGATCTGAGCAGACCAGTCCAGCCAAAATAGGAAAATCAATAACCAAAATAAAGGGATAGGGGCTTTTTCCCATTAATTAACTTTTTTTATTCATTGCTTAAGGACCACTGCATCCAAAGGATCAGAGGCAAGAGCACCAAAATACCCCAAGCTCTAATGCTCTTCAGGTGCATTGCGAATATTTCACAAAAGGGAGATCACTCTGTATACCTATAAAAAACCCAACAGATTAGTTCAAAGTATATAGGAATATATCATATTCCTATAGGAATATATATAGGAATATATCATATATAGGAATATATCGTATTCCTATAATATCAGGAATAAAAAGTTCTATCTTCATCACACTCTCTGGGGTAAGTTTTGTGGGTTTGGGATGGGTTGGTTTGGGGTCTAACTCTCACAGTTCCCATTTCTAGCAAAGCCAGAATGTTTTGTCTCCCACAAAGAAGTTTTGCTTTGGGGGCTTTTTGGGTTGTTTTAATTGAAGTACATTGCAGGCTCTATTTCTCCTGAACACCCCTGTTTGCTGAGAAAGCTGACAAAACTCAGATGGCTGAAGGAAACAGCCAAAGCAAAGGCAATAAGCCACACACAGAGTCCATAATAAGAGAAAATGGCAATTATAACTACATTGGATTTACGTTGTTACCCTACATTTAAGACTATGTCATAGTTCCCATTAGGATCCTCCCAGTATTTAGTTTCTAAAGGGTTTAAAAATTAAACCACAAGGAAACTGCTGCTATTCTACACCTGCCCTCTGCTCGCAGGTAGGACTGCTTTCATGCTTCTAAAACTGACACCCAGTTGAAGCTTTTATTAATTTATTTCTAGGAGATCTGAAAAGCAGCACCAGAAGTTGAAGCCAGACAAGTTTCCATCAGGTCAAACATTGATTGACTTTTCTAAAGCAAAATTGTCCAAAACGATAAGATTTTAATACCAAGACAGAGCAATGGTTGATGCAAAACTACAGTTACAGCACCAAGATGCTTTGATGCTTGACAGACCCAGATTTTAGCACCATGGTAAAGGAATCAGTCAAGTATTTCTGCAGTTTCAGACATTTCTGTTTCTAAGAGGGTTTTTTTCTTATTACTACCTCCCATTTCCCTATTTTGTGGTTATTTAGTTGGTTTTGACTTTGCAGACTTTGTTCCCCCGTCTTTTTAACTTAGTTTCCTGTTTATCAGAAATTATGCTTAATTTCACTTTTGCTAACAAAAGAAACAAATCCTGATCAGTTAACCTGTAAAAACGACCATCACAGGTTACTACTGTACCACCATGCAGCAGCGTTGTGAAGCTTAATGCTTATGGATTACCTTGAAGACAACAAACCTCACAATTACTTGGGTTGGATGTTTTGGGGTTTTATTTTCCTATTTCTAAGTGTTGTTGTAGCATTATTGTTCAGAACATGACTTGGCAGCATATGGCAGCTTGTGCTTTCATGGCAGCTATGAGCAGAGGCGAGCAGAGAAGATGCTGTGGATTAGCTCGTTGGTCCCTGTTTCTGCAGGTTGGTTCCTCATCCCTTCTAACGTGTTCCTGCCACATCCGCTTTCTTGGAGAACTGAACCTCAGTTTTGAGCCTCAAGGTCACTCCAAGCACGGACCATATCCCTCATGCACACCAGAGATAACAAAGTTCATTAGCAAAGTGGGATTTAGGAATTATCCTCAATGGTGACAACTCTGCCAAGTTTTCCATGGAGGAGGTGCATCCGCCTCAGCACAGATTTGGAGCATGGACTGTTTAGGAACATTTGAGACTCATCTTTCCCTTTTGCAACAGGTCCCGTTGTGCTTTAGTTTATAACTTATTAAAGACATCAGTTGACAGGGCCCTTGCTCTGCCTAGCTGGAACCTCCTATAAGTGCTTCCCAGTAGGCTCTTGTATAACTCCCCTTTGATTACCATGCGATTAGTTTGTTCAGCTGATGGCCTTTCTTCTCCAAGATCCTCATTGTGTCTCCTGCCTCCTCTGCAGTTCTTAAGAATTTAAATGAGCCATTTTATGTCTTCCTCCACACCAAGATCGACAAACCCATCCCCACCCTTCTGCTTTCACTTTTAGTGTGCCTCATAAAAGCAATGTGAGGGTTGGGTGTTGGTTTGTTGTTTTTCCTCTTCCGAGGGTCGTGGCTAATGGAGAATTTTATGTTGCTTCTGACATTGTTTGTGGTGCCTCCCACCAGACTACGCGCTCCTGAGGACTCAAAGATGGTGGCATAAATGTCACCGAAATGCCTCTGCTGTGTCAGGTCTAATTAGACATTTGTACTTATGGGACAAGCACCTTCCTCATAAAATCCCAAGCTCAGCCTCACTCAGCACACGCTCCGGGACTTGCAAGGAGAAGGCATCATAAACAGCACACACAGCTATTCAAACCTGGGGCAATTTCTTCCAGTGTTTTAGTTCAGCCCCCACGACACACACCTCCACTCCCGCCCCAAGAGACTTCCAACACACGGAATAAAGATGCTTTGCCTTTGCTGTGCTTTATCCAACTGATTTCCAGAAATGGAGAAAATCCTCAGCTTGAAGCTCAAGACACCAAGTTAAAAGACAATGAGCACAGTTAGTCCATTAACATCTGCTCCCAGTTTAGGGGCACAGAGTGGTTCCATTCTTGCCATGCTATACAGACCCACCAGCTGCTTGTCTAACAGCCATCCTTATTGAGGATACTCCTGCAAATGGGAACATTGGGGCTCACTACTGGGTGCTCCTCTGCCACCTTTTCTTCTCTGCTCATGATTTCTCCTTAATGTAGAGGTTTTCCTCCACATTTTAGGTTGAGGTGGACACAAGCAGCCCAAGAAGTGGTTACCTCCCTCAATCTTAAGTACCTAGTGCTGTTATAGGGTTAGGAGGCTCATCTTGTCTTCTTACAGCACTGTGTGACTCTGACATGTCTGATGCCAACAAGAGTTTAAACAGACTGCACATAATCAACTTCCCAAGACCTCACTTGTATCTGAAGCAAGCAAGAGGTGAAACATCTTGCCCAAGCACTACAGCCACCTCTTTGCTAGGGCAGGTTTACAGCAAACCATGGAGTCCATCCTATGAGTAGGTGCTTGCAAGACAGATCCCACACGCAGTCCAGGGAGTCTCACCAGGGTGCACGACTACAGCATGGGCTTTGCTGAGTACCTCCTGCTATGATCTAAATGCTCTGGCTGCCGCTGTGCAAACATCTAACACTCCTCAGGACAGGTAGAGGGAGAAACATGCATACACATGCTCACATGTGTCTGTGCGCACACATGCGGACGCATAAGACATAGGGTTATGAGCTGAAAAATGAACTCTTAAAAATAAATAGTCTCCTTCTTGTCTAAGTTCCAACTTCCCCTCCTTTGTCCACCCAAATCTGAGAGAGCAGCTCCCTCTGTGGGTTTTCCTTCTCTGCTGTTTGGTTGCTGGCTCAGGGTGTATCTAGGGAAGTGGAGGGGGCACCTGGCTGGCTCTAAGGATCACTCATTACTGCTCCCATGTAAGGCAGGGAGGAAGCTGAAGAGCACCATCACCACTGCCCAAAGCCAAGAGGGTTTGTGTTCCCCTATTTTACCCTCAGTTGAGGATAAGAATCCAGGAATCTCTACTTCTGGATGCTTATTTGTACAGGTAGATTATTCAGCAGCAGCCAAATGCTCACATGAGTGTGACATTCAACCACCTATGTGAATAAACCTTCATGTTGCTAACAAGCAAGAGTAAGGCACTGCAGAGTTAGACCATTGCTGAGCAAACAGAAACAAGCAGTAAAATGAACTGTGATACAGCTGCAGAATCACCCTGCTTTCTGCTGCGGGTGTGTTTGCACATCAACAGGACTCTGGCCTGGAAGAAATTAGGATCTAGTGAAAGAACTTGTCACTCGGGTGATCACATGGAGCAAATGAGCAGCAGTGCTGTATCTCTCCATTGTGCTATGAGGAGTAGATGGATGAAAGTCAAACACATACTTTCAATAAGCCTGACTGCCACAATAATCCTGCCTCAGTAAAAAACATGTTCTCACCTTTAGGTCAGATTAAAATGGCAGAGCCCATGGTCTGATCCTTGGAAGAGGGACATGGGAGGTGGAAGTGAGCATGACTCTGCCCTTGGCAACAACAACAGGTCTACACTCCAGATGCCACCTTAGAAAGTGGAAACCTGGAGCCCCAGCCACAAGACTAGTAGAGACTGTGTGCATATGAAAGATTCCATGTTATGCATCTTAAGAGACATGGTCTTAATCCTGGCTGGATCCATGGATAATGAATCTGCTGGTTTGACTGCATGTACCACTCTGCTTCCTGGCCAGGAGAATGAGTCTTGCACTTTCCACCTAAAATCCCAAATCCATTTCCTTCACCCTGCTGCTGCAGGGAGCTTGCACCCAGACATGGGCTTTGCTATCACTCTACCACTCTTGCAGACCCAGAGCTTCAAACCTGGCAGGGCATTGGTATCACATGCTGTTGTGCAGGCACTGCTTTGCAGTTGCATTGCTGCAACAAGAAAAAGCATTACTGTGCCTTGGTTGTGCAAGATGCTTTGAGATCCCTACATGCTAGCACTGGGGATTAAAATGTAAGTCTGCTCATACACAGCCCGAAAAGCTCAAAGGTCTCTGATAAGGAAAACAAGTCCTCCACTGAGCTAAAACCCCCCCAAAAAAAGTATGTATACCCAAAGGCCAAGTTCACTTCTGTGCTTTGAAACTTTTAACCAAAATCTTAGGTTTCCCTTCCTGTTCTGAGTACACTGAATTACCAGCCTCCAGCCACCCCAGTCCCACAATGGTCCGAGCATTTCCAGCTTCCCCTCTTCTCCCTGGCTCTTTGGTTGATACTGCAGATGCTTGCACGTTATTCTGACCTCCATGCCACAAAGTATGTGTGTGTCAAGGGAGGGGCTGGTGTGATACACTCAGCCTAATGCAGGAGGATATACATCCACAGCTCCCCGATGACTGAGACGAGAACATACCCTGGGGGAGTTTGCAATGGATATGAGCAATATTGAGACAAAGAGGTGCAGTTGTGGGAGAGTGCCTCACACTGAGGAGAGCTGTCAAAAAGGGATATGAGTATTTAAACAGCAATCTTATTAGCCTGTACACCCCAAATGGAGAGGGCTTCTGGCGTCCCTCTTTGAGCCTGTGCCACCGGGTCCAGATGAGCTCCCACTTTGTTCTGGTTGTTCTATGGAACTAAAGAGGTTTTCAAAACTACCTTTTCTGAACCAAAAACGTTCATCTGAAAGTCTGCTCTGTGGAAAGAGTGAGGCTGGCAGAGGGAAGGAAGTGACACAGGGCTTGCTGACCGGCAGGAGGCTGGTTTCAATCCCCTTATGGAGAAATGCAGGCGAGCCATCAGAGCCAGCCAGAAACCCACAGCCAGGCAGGGAGCTTAAATTGCATGAAGTGACCTGGTTTTTCCCCCAAACTCTTATTTCCAGGCTGAGATACCACCCATGTGCATCCCCCTCCTGCCTATGTGAATGCTTTCAGCAGCCTAAAAGAGATGCTCAGATGTGGCTGTCTGCATCATCGCAGCCATCTGATGATGGTCCTTCACATGGAGCTGGGAAGCGGTGAGGTTGTATCCATCATAATCAAAGATCCCATGGCAGGGAGATTGGAATAGGGTGATCTTAAGGTCCTTTCCAACCCAAACCATTCTGTGATGGCAAGCGTGATGCCCAAACTTTGACTCTTTTCCGCAGCCCTGACCTGGCACTTGGGAGCTTTCCATCCCTCCTGAGGTTCTGAACACTTGCAGCAGCAAATACTGGATACTATATACAGTATAGAGCAGGATGGTATTTTCACACCAG
>JANHGB010048503.1:6218-22986 GCA_026283785.1 Coracopsis vasa
AAAGCAGCAGCTTTTTGACCTGGCTGCTTTTTTCTGGGAGCAGAGGCCAAACATACCTTTGCAGGTTGTAACTTCACCAGATCTGCAAACCCTCCTGCTTGTCAGCAGGCAATCATATTACTACTCTGTAACAAGATGAAAGATGAACAAGAGCTTCAATGCTTATAGAGGATCAGCTGTCCAAAACTATGAGGAAACAGCATCCCCGAGATCCAGTCACTTTTGGTTGTGGTACAGCAGGACAGCACAGTCCCTGTACAACAGGAATCAGAAAGCAGTCTCAGAAATAACCTCAGGTACCCAAAGATATCCAGGGAAATGGCGCAAAGATAACAAACTTTAAACCCCTTATCAAACCCACGGAGCTGCAGTATTATAGCACTGTACAGCATAGTATTCCCTATATGAAGGAAGCTGAACCAGAGAGATTTTGATTCCCGCAGTTAGGTGAAAAGATATTTCTCCAAGGAAATTACACTGTAGTAGCACTAATTTTTCATCTTCTCAGTGAGTTTAAGCACCGAGTATCCTTTTGAATGATTCTTTGTTTTGTTTTCAAAGCTCAGGTGATCAGAAAAACATGAAATGGAAACTGGACTCTCTTGCTTGGAAGCAAATGCTGTTAATACCAGCACTGCATGTTTCCATTAAATAGTTTCATCACTCAAACTGGATTTTTCCCCACAGACTACTATAAGAAGTGAACTTACAAGCAGTTATATGCATCTTTGAGTACTACATATTATCACAGATTTGACTAGGACACATGGCTAAGCCTGCACACGTGCAGGTGGCCTTTGAAGCGTATAGCTAAGCTACCAAAAGACTGATTAAACCCAGCGTTGCCCAAACCTTCTCAAATGTACAAACTAAACCAAAGCAGTGCTAAAAGCCTTGATAAATGGATCTGTGATCTGCTCCGACTCACAACAGCAGCTTAGAACTGTTGTGAAAACAATGCTCCCCCTTCTGCCCAAGGTGAGCAAGGAACAAGAGACTGCTTGCTTTTGTAGTGCTCCCAACTCAGCCAGGACACAGAAAGCATTTTAAAGCATTAAGATCGAAACAACCTTCAATAATAAAATTAAGGTGTCCACTTTTTGCAACACAGTTCCTTGATTCTCTTCATTTTTCTCCCTGTTGGTCCAAGTCTTCTTGTTCTCATACTTCTCTGTCATTGCTGAGCATCACATTAACCTCTGCTCCCTGCATCCCATCACACCCATCAGAGCTGGGCCAGCCTCTCGCAGCTGAAGCAGACTGACATCAGCTATTCTGCCTTTACCAGCAAAAAAGCTGCATTTTTTTCAAGTGTCAAATCATTTTACTGCAATGAATTGCTCAGGATTTCAGAAAACAAGTCTTTGGGCTTTGTTTTTTGTTTCTGCGAGTATAGTTTGATCAGGCCATACTTTACTTCTTGAAACACACATCAAAATGTGAACAGGGTGCAACTGAACACTGATTAAGTCTATGCTGGGTGGTTGGTTCCTTCTGAAGAAGGATTTAATGCATTAGACTTATTTAACACTGCAGGATAAGCTGTTAGTTTCCTTGCCAGGCATCAAGTTATTTCTGTTGGATAACAGACCCTTTCTCCTTTCCACTCTGTCATGGTTGAACCCCTCTTGGGTCTTAAGAACACCTAAGAAATACACATTCCACTCCCCATTTTGTAAACTCTCTGAGGCAGGTTAAGACAAGTTACTCACCCTTCTGCCCAGCTCCCTCCTGACATATAAATGCTCCCATACAATTGTATCATACTAGTTTGTGCAATGTTATTTCTCAGCCTACTCTCAGGGCTGTTTAAGATAGGCTTGTGGAATGTGGGGTGAGAAAAATATAAGCAGTGAATTAATACCCTACTATTCCTCCCCCTCCCTCCATTAGTGATGATGTGTAGACTAAAAAAGAAAGAAGAGGGGAAAATTAGTCATTCATAGCACGAGAGCACTATAAACTTGAGTCTAGAAGAAGGATGCACAGTTGTAACTAAAGATTACCTACACTCTCACAGGTACCCAGGGTTTTTACCTTGTTGCCACTGAGCCAAAAGAAACCCCTTAGGCTAAAAGATACAAACAAAAAACCCCACTGGGTCTCTGTGTGTAGAAACGAGCAAGAACTATTGCCACAGAAAGTTTCTAAAGCCAAAACTACTGTTAATTTTCTTTAAGAAAAGGATACCTTCCCTTCCCAACAGGCTATCAAACCATAATACCCAGTTCCACAGCTCTGTTTGGCACAGGTAGGAACTGACAAGCACAACCAGCAGTCGTTTGTGCCTGGCTCACAACAAAACCTGCACTAGCTGTGCACTAAAAATAAGGATGTGAACTACCTCTGGACACTAAGAATTTAGGAAACACAGCCTCCAGACCCTTAAATTCCCTTGAAATTCCCAAGAGGTCAAAATACTTCTAAACTTAAAGGCTTTGCTGCTAACACACCAAAGGCCATTTTGGAGCTCAGGAACATGATGAAATAGGTGTGGAAAATGGAACTGAAAACCTAAACACAGCAAGACTGCGTTCCTAACTTGCCCCAAGTATATTCTTTTGAAGAGAATACATACTTGTGCTGCTTTTTCCCTCCAGAAAGCTGTTTAAAATAGCTGTCAGTGTTTCACAGAGAGTGATTCATTCCACTGGAGTTATTTCTGTTCAACAGCACTACTAAACGTAACCGACAATGGGGAAACCTCTGTTAATGGATGTTTCACATATTTAATAACAAGAAAAAGGCCTATGTTTATGCATTGCTAAATGTGTGGCTTTTCTTTTTTTAACTCGATTTTCATTATACAACTGATAATGCTTATAAATCACTGAGCAAAGCCTTTCAACATGAAGTGGTTTATACCCATTTTGAATGGCTTGGTGTTCCTGGAAACTCAACACTTATTTTGGGGTGCTATTTGCTAGATTTCAACAGCATGATGTTTCTCTCAGGAGAGATTATCAGGGAAGGAGAGGACATGGAAAGCTCCCATCACTTTTAAGATTCAATTCCAGGGCTCTACATCACAGCTCTGGTATATAAGACCAACCTATTTGCCATGTTTAGTTTATGAGGGTAGAGCAAGGCCTCTTTGCAGTATAGAATTAAATGTAAGACTGACTTTTACAAGCTGTATACCAAATAGTTTGGGTCTACTACAGACACCCCACTGCTCCTTCCACATGCAAAATACAGGCAAGACTCACACTGCAGAGGGCTGGAACTACATGGCACTTGAAGATTCCTTCCAACCCAAACTGTTCTGTGGTTCTATGATTGCATTTTGCTCCTCTGGCACCAAACTCCCATCACTTTTCACTGCTGCCATCATGAGAACATGCTTTATTTCACAGTGGGAACGGCTCTAACACGCCATTACCGCACTGTGACAGGCCTCCGTCACCACTTCCCCTCATGGCCCCTATGGCTCCGCTGGGCCAGGCCCCACTCACCTGTGAGGCGGGCGGGAGCCTCCTCACCCCGCTCCGCCATGGCCCCAACTGGGAGCCGCCGCCGCCACAGCCGCCCTTCAAGGACCCCCTCCGGGGCTGCGACCTTAACGGGCCGCAGCTCCCGGCTCTCCGACACCGAGGTCGCCGCTCGGGCCCTATAACCCGGCCTCCGCGGTGGGCACCGTAACCCGCCTGCGCCCGCCCTCAATGGCTGCCCGTCCCGGCCTCTCTTCAGGGTCCAAAGCCCGCCAGGCTGAGGGGGGGGGTGCTAGGAGCTGCCTGGCAGCTGCTAATGGGGGTTGGCAGCTACATCACGGCTGCCCAATAGCTGCTAATAACTACCAGTATCAGTCTAGTGTATACATCACAGCTACTGGTAACTGCCTCATGCTGTTCAATAGCTACTAGTAGCTAACAGTAACAGCCTAGTATATGCCTCACAACTGCTAGTAATTGCCTCATAACTGCTCAGTTGTCACTAGTTAACTACCAGTATCAGCCTAGTATCTGCCTCACAGCTACTAATAACTGTCTTATAATTGCCCAATAACTACTAATAATTACCAGTATCAGCCTGGTATCTGCATCACAACTATTAGTAACTGCCGCATAACTGCTCGATAGCTACTAGCAATTACCAGTATCTGTCTAGTATCAGCATTACAACTATTAGTAACTGCCTCATACTGCCCAATAGCTATTAGTGACTACCAGCATCAGCCTAGTATCTGCATTACAACTACTAGTAATTGCCTCATAACTGGTCAATGGCTACTAGTAATTACCAGTATCAGTCTAGTATCAGCATTACAACTACTAGTAACTGCCTCATAACTGGTCAATAGCTACTAGTAATTACCAGTATCAATCTAGTATCGGCATTACAACTACTAGTAACTGCCTCATAACTGGTCAATAGCTACTAGTAATTAGCAGTATCAGTCTAGTATCTGCATCACAGCTACTAACTGCCTTGTAAATGCCTCGTAACTACCAGTGCCTCATAACTGCCCAGTAACTAGTAGTAAAAGCATAGTAGTAAGTGCTTAATAACTACTCAGTAGCTACTAATAAGAGTCTAGTAACACTGTAGTAAATGCCTGGTAACTACTAGTAGTCTAGTATCTAGACTAGTAGCTTAGTGCCTGCCTAGTAACTACTAGTAACTGCCCAATACCTGCCTAGTAACTGAATTCCTCTCTGCCTCCGTTGCACTCAATTCCCCCAAATTTTCCCCACTGTCACCCCAAAAAGGGGGTGCATCTGGATCACATTTAATGTCTAAAATTGAATCATAGTGACAGGATGAGTCCAAGGAGCATTTGTCTAGGGCAGGGGTTTTCCCTTCTTTTTTTGCTCTAATTCACAACACATCTGAGTACTTCTCCAAAGTGATTAAATTTGATGGAATTGTGCTTTGGATGATTTTCCAGAGGCAGTAGAGGGTGCTGTTTGTTCTCCTCTTAGGATGGGGCCACACGACCCTCCAGCCCAGTATCCAGACAGATCCAACGTGCAGAATACCCTGCTGTTGAAGGGTCACCCTTGCTTGGCACTCCAAAACTGGCATATACCTCTCGAGTTGGCTTTGGAATTCAGTGTTTCCAAGGGTTGAAAGTAAGTTTATTGCTCCAAATCGGTCTTTAAAAAGCAGGAATCCCCGTTATCCAGCCCCTCTCCAACTTTCCTGGTGTTGGGGTTTGGATTTCTCTTCAGATTGACAGTTTTACCACTGTATTTATGCACACATCTGGGTCTGAAACCGTGGCCTGGTGGTACCAGGGGTGTGATGCAAGCCAGATTGCTGATCTCTTCTGGTAAGACTTTGCTGAGCACCCATCACTTTGGTATTCACAAGGCTGGAAGGGGAGAAATGACACTTTTGTTACACTCCATCTCAGCCAATATATGGGATTTTGTGATATGAGGAGTGCATCATACCGAGTACACCATGGATGTCTGCCCATGCAGAGACCTGGTCTCCTGTAACTCTGTCCTAGAAAGACTTAGATCTGTTGGCTTTACTTGGTTAGTTTGAAAAGATATAGTCTTTGTTATTCTTCTCTTCTCTTCTCTTCTCTTCTCTTCTCTTCTCTTCTCTTCTCTTCTCTATGTGAATCAGGAGCAGTGTTTAGTGTGGTTAATGACTGGGTGCAATACACCTATACTCCAGATTGTATTTTTATGAGGGAGAAAAGAAATTCGCATCTGATTTTGAGGTACTACTGACAAATACACATATCTACAAGACGCTTACACCCAGGGGAGTTAAACAGGGCTGACAGATGAGACCAGAGCATCCTGACATCACGTATCACACAGGCAGATCCTTGCCATTAAAAGTGTAATTGCATGTAGGTGCTAATTGCCTGTAGTAACTTTTCTACACTGCACAGCATAAGCACTGGGAGGTTCATGCTGATGGCTCTGCAACACCTCTTGCCCTCATCAGGACAACTGAGGAGTCTGGTTGTTGAGAGAGAATTGCTCATAATCACATGAAGACCTGGATCACCCTGGATTTATGGAGTTGTGGGTTGATACCATTTGTGCTTGGCACTCACAGGCAAACTATAACACAGGATACTTACTCTGAAGCGCAGTATTGTGCTTCATTTGCAGGCAAGGAAAATTGCCAGAAGCTTTTAGCACAAGATACTGAGCAGTTCCGTGTCTTGAAGAGCACAGCGATGCTTCCCTTGCAAGTGATACTGCCTTGGCAAGGAAAAGCATTTCTTTCATAGCCATTGAGGATGCCCTTGGCTGTGAAAGAAATTACCTTTTCTTTCTTTGTGCCTCCCTTTCGCTGTTAATCAGACAGGTTGTCTATGGAGCAGAGAGGTTTGGGAAGAGATTTGTAAGCTTTGATATCTGTGCAATGCTTAGAGATCCAGGAGGAAATAGCATCAGATTTCCTAGGGGTGGGAGGGTGACATTAACAGGAACCAGCCCTGCAAAGTGCTGTTAAATGATAAAGGAATGCTGAATGACAGTCTGGGCTGGGTTTGAGATTTATTCCTGTACATGGAGGTGGTGAGAGCTCTCAAACACAAAGGTTTAGTGCATCCAAAACTGTGTGAGTGCCTAAAATGTCCTACTTGCTTCTGCAGCCCATGTTGAACTGCTGCTGTCCTTCCAGCTCCTTCTATGCTGCTCCATTCACCATTTGGGTAATGACTCCCCTTTTCCAAGTTCCATTGGCGACAGATGATGCTGAGGATTCCAAGGCATGTGTTTCACTCTTATCCCTGCCTCTAAACACGCTTTCCATCTCCCAAAGGGTAAAAATAAAGCAGCATTGTTTAATTTCTGGAAAAAGCCAGATGACAGTGGAAAGGGGTCGGAAATATGCACGGCAGCCCTCCCCGTCCCACTGTCTCAGCTGTTGCTTCCTGAGAGACAGAAGCATGTGGCTACTAAAAATACCCTGCAAAGAGAATACATTCTCTCTCCAATGAGAGTGTATAAATTAACCCGAGTCGTAATATATAAAACTGCTTGTGGCTGGGAGAAACAATTCCAAACGTCATTTTCCAGAGAGGGGTTTCCTAATGGAGCACAAGTCCCAGCCCTGTGCATTCCCTACGTAGTTTGGTGATATTGCGTGGAGGATCTTCGCCTCCTGCCCCTCCTGCTCCCACCCCCTTGTCCTCCTATGGGGAATGGTGTGGCCAGGAGTGGGGGGAGCCCAGCCTCTTTATAAGCGTGGTCTAGCAGGACGCTGAAGTTGACAGGAGTTACAGGAGATTTGGCTTGCTCCGAGATACCCGCTTCCAAGCCTTGGGGTCCCTGGGATGACCAAAGGGGAAATGGAGTCGGTTGAAGTGTTCACGTCTGAAGGCAAAGGCAGGGGTTTGAAAGCCCAGAAGGAATTCCTGCCCGGGGATGTCATCTTTGCGGAACCAGCCTATGCAGCCGTGGTGTTTGATAGGTAAGAGAAAAACCATTTTAAAACAAAGACCAAAAGGAATCTTGATGCAAAATTTCATCTGGCCGGGCATGTAAAAGTATGGAAGGGTCTGGACAACATCAGAGGAGGGTGTGAACGGAGTCAGAAGCACTTCTGTAAACACACATTCAGAGCTCACAGTGAATGTGCTTCCAAGGGCTCAAATCAGCTTCTTTTGCTTTTAATATGGTGCAATCCATTTCCAGCATGTGATCTTCAAGGTTCTCAATGCCGTCAGCTTTTACCAAATGTGCTGAAAGTTGTGTGTGTTTGGTGGCACATCAAACCAGACCCATGTTCCGCTCCGGTGAACTGCCAGCAGTTAGTGAAATTCAGGTACAGCAATCCCAAACTGACTTTGCTGAAGCCCCCAATGCATAATGCGTGACAAAATCAAGTTACACTGTGCTCAGCTCACTTGTAGCACCTCCCAGCTGTACACGCAGCTTCATTGCCCATTGCCTTCAAACTAGAAGCTAGCGGGAATCTGAGAGTGATACCGTGTGTGTTAAAGTGATGTTGTATTTATAGCTACCGGGGTTAACTGCAGACAGGTTTCTGCTTTCACTCTTGCACGAGACTGGGTTTAAGTTTTGTGTTCACACTGGTGTAGCCAGAAACTGAATTCTGCTGCAAATGCATTATTTCTTACTGCTTATTTCAAGGATGAACAACATCTGGTCAAACTGTGCTGCTGGTGTGGCTGGTAGGTGCCCGCTTCTGCCCTTCAAAGCAGTGGAAGATTCACTTAAATACCTTGAGAGCTAAAAGACACAGAGAACTGATTTCTATCTTGATCTGCCATGGAATAAATCTAGAATAAAGCCTCAGACATGAATGGAATTTGTTCAGCCTTATAACGCACTAACTGAGAACAATTTGCCCCAAACTTTCAAACTGAGGAGCTGGATGTTTCATTCTGGGCTTAGGAAATTTATGAGCATTCTTCAAAGGTGTCATGGTGTGTCCTGAGACTGAATTTTTGCCCCAAACTGTCAGTTACTAGTGAATATTCTGCACACTAAATAGACAGTGAGTGATTCTGCCTGGCTGAGCTTTCCCTGATGGAATCAACTCCTCTAACAACATCTAGAGAGCAAGCAGAGCTCATGGTGCTGTTTTAAACCTGGTCATCTTGTAGCAGAAGCTGATTCTGTGCTCCTGTGTGAGCTGGTGATAGCAGAGAGTTGAGGATTAAATGGGCAGAGCAGGAAATAAGTTCCTTTGTGTCTTTCATTAACTTTTTCACTGTCAGTGGGTGAATGTATTTATGTATCTTTACAATAGCAGCAATGACACTTTTTAGTTTTGATTTTAATTCATCTTTGCAAAAGCTCACATTAAAAATGTAATTTCTTTTTAATTTAAAATGTTAAGTTCTTGAGTTCTTAACCCTGAGTTTAATTACAGGAGTTAGTGACAAAACCATCTCTCCTTGATGTGTCCTTTTAGGTCTTGTGTCACTAGCTGGAATCTTACTGTGATACCGTTCGCTTTGGAAGCGCATAAGGACAATTATTTCTCCCACATGCCTTATTAAAAGTACTCATTATCTTTTAAACCATTGGAAACATTCTGACTTTTGATTGCTGGTTGGGAATTGGTTTTTATTCTATGCGAAATGTTGTGGGCATCACACATAAGAGTAGAGCTGCCCATAGTGAAGAGTTACAATTTCACTGCTCTTACACTGCAGACTGTGTTTTAGGCTTAGGTTTCCAACAGAAAACCTGGGATGGGGAGAGATGGGCTTCCCTCCCTCGCCTGGCTGGGCTCATTTAACTCCCAGAGGACAGGTCCAGACATTGAGCAGTGAGGAGGCAAAGTAAACACATCCCTTCTCTGTGACTTGGGGGGATGGGGATGGCTTCAGTCATTCTCATCTCACTGCTTCTTCTTCGTGCTGCTGTGCAACAATAATGGACTCTTACCCTCCCGTGACACATTTCATACCAAAGCACTTCATATGTATCAGTGGACAACTGAATTCCCCAAATGTCTGAAGCAGGCAGTGCCAACTAAATGCTTGTTGGTTAGTGCTTAGCAGGGGGTATAATGGAAACACACATTTTTCTTGTGAGAACTGTCCTGATGCTTTTCCTACACACACAGGGCTTTGGTTTTGAAGGTATCTTCTACTGTTGTCCCAGGGTATTCAGTTGCATAAAACCCCATTGACTTGATTGCTATCAGAGTAGCCTGGATCCTTGCAGGACCTGCAAGTACGAATCCCTGCTAGGCCATGGTGCCTGATTTTGCCTTGAAAGAAATGCTGTTGCCTCTGCATGGATGAACAGTCCATTGAAGAGGCATGTGTTTCTCCTTGCCCACTAGCATACATACATAGGTCCTAAAATTAGTGTTGAGTCTACACTATTAAAAAGGATCTTACCCTGCACTGGGAAACTCAAAATCCAGTGTGTCTCATCCTAATTGAACTCAGCATCTTCATTATGGAAAGGGGGTTTATATATGAGCAATTGGTGGGTTTATTTATTTGGCCCAGGTCCCACCAAATACGTGACCAGATTTTCCACGTTGCTCAGCCTTCTTTTGTATATAAAGGCTACCACAGAATCATGAGAGTGCAGAGCTGGTCTGTATTTGCAGCCCTTTGAAGAGCTCAGTCCTTTGGGAAGTGTGGTTCCAGTGTGGATGCTGAGCCCCTGAAATCCTGCCCCTGATTTTCCTATTGAAATCAAGCTGTCTATGTGATGTATGTGGACGTCAGTCACACTGTGGTGGCCACAATGTGCTTCCTGCATGACTGCATGTGATGTGGCAACACAGCAGGTGAAGTGAAGGTCTCTATTTCAGGTTAGTAGAAGCACCTCTGCTCCTACTAACTACTTCTTGGTTTGACCCTGCTACAGGATGGAAAGCAGCTTGAGTTTGTGCCAAGGCACAAGGCTGTCAAGAGATGGGAGTGTTAGTGTTTGGAAAAGGGGAGCTCCATAAAAGCTGATCCTTGTTTGAGCTGGTGAAGAACATCATTATGAAATATATATATATTGAACATATATTGAATAACATATATATTGAATATATATTGAATAATTTCATCATTATGAAATGAAATATTTGCATTATCTGCTATAGGTGTTTAAGTTCAGGTGTGTGAGTGAGAACCCACTTCATACGGCTGTTGTGTAGCAGAAACCTACCTTTCATGCTCTGTGAAACTATCAGAAGAAGAAGGCTCTTTGCCCTGACTGTACAGGGATCTAGGGAACCTGAACAATGAATCTTGGTGCCAGTGTTACTCACAGCAGAAAGCATGGATACACTACACTTTGGGCTTACATGATGCAAAGACCCTTCTCTATATACTGATGCAGTAATTTGGACCTGAGGCTGTCACCTAAGCGCACTGTATGAAAGTCTGCCTTTCAGTAGGATGCTGAGTTTGAGGAGCTGTTGAGAGGGGTTTTTTTTGCTAGGAAAAGGAGAAGTGTTTTGTTTGACAAAACTCTATAAGATGCCATCATACACTGAGCAATCCATCAATTTAACTGCACCAACCTGCAGGGTGATGTCCAGCAATACGCTTTGAGACTCAGCTTGCAAATGAAGACATCGAAAACTAAGGTCTGTTGTGTTTGCATAGAGTTAAAGGCAGGATTCAGTTGCTGTAGGTGTTTAACGTCATTTGAGATGCCCCAGGGTGTCTGAGACATCCTCTTAGGGCTGACAGGTACAAACCAGGATTTATGAGAATCAGACCTTCTCTCAGGCCAAATGTCCCTGCAGAGCCTAAAATAACACTAAGCTCCTATGTCCTGGCAAGTGAATGCAGCTCTAAGAGCCTGTTAGAATCAATGGAGCTCTATAATGTGCACTGACAGACACCTACCTTTCAGCTGAGTGACTTTCCAGACCCCACTGAATATTATGATGGAGCATTATGATGGAATCTCTGCTTACACACTGAGGGTACAGATGAGCACATTAAGGTGTCTAAATCTGCAAGCGAGGGCTTGTACTCTTCAACACAGTGATGGTCATCTGAGCAGCAATCTCTTACCCAGTGCCAGAGACCTTTAGTCCAGAAGTACATAAAACTTGAAGCTAAAGAAGTTCCTACAGGCATCTGCCAGCTCATAGTTTCTTAGATTTTAAGGCCAGGGTATGACTCACAAACTAACCCTGCTCATTGCAGGGGGATTGGATTAAATGGCCTTTAAAGGTCCCTTCCAACCCAAACTATTCTATGATTCTACAACCTTTTGCTTTAACACTATGGTTACCCGATCCTGACTCCTACATCAATCCTGTTCTGCCTGAACTAAAGCAGGCTGTTTAGAGAGACTGTGAATACTGACTTAAAGAGGGTGTAGAATTCAGTGTGGTATTTTGCTGTTTGGATAAGGTGCAGACACACACTCTGCTCTGGGTTTGAATCAGCCTTGCTGTTATCAAGCTGAAGTAGCAATGAGAAAACACCAGTGTCAGGCCTGCTTTGCCCTAAAATAGATGCAGAAGGTTGTAAATATATCTTCTCAAGGGATTCTTTGCCTTTGATGGGGTCATTTTTCGATTTGCAAGGCCCTTGTGCATTCCCCATTGACATTATCTCTCACTGAAGCTTTCTCTAGTGCCCTGCTTATGTGTGGGGGTTTAATCCTTCCTTCCCTCCTCACTTTCTCTTTGAAGGTTTCCTTTCTTCACCTTCGGGACGATGGCATTTCTGTTGCCTGGGTTCAATGTACAGTATGTGACCTTCTCCTCTGGCATGTCAGTTGGCTCTCAAGCTGTAAGAGTTTACATTTCCTATGGGCATGGGGATGCCTGATATATCCCTGAGAGCCTTCATCAAGAGCAGGTTTGCTCTTTAACCAGTGGGGTTTGAGAGACAGTAGTCAAGGCAAACAGTGTCATGTGGTAGAAAGCCAAGATCTCCTGAAGATCTGCTTGATGAGTGATCTGCACATTGCTAACAACACGAGATCATGCAATATTTGTGCTTCTTTTTGATGCATGAAGCAGGCCCAAAACATCTTCCAAGGGAAATGTGGGGATCTCCATGGAGCTGGGATGACCTAGGGGTAAAGTAATGCAGAATTTGCCATTACAGGATGACTCTGAGAAGATTATGGAAGCATTCTTTGACCTGATACCAATAAAAACTGAGAACTGATGTGTTCCTAGAGTCATAGAATGATTTGGAAAGGACCTTAAGATCATCCAGTTCCAACTCCCTGCCATGGACAGGGACACCTCGCACTAGACCATGTCACCCAAGGCTCATATTCACATTGTTTATATATTTGTGGTGTTTGATATTTTAAATTCTAATCTCATTTGTTCATAAAAGCTTAAATAAAACTTGGGAGAAAACCTGGCTTTTTTAAAGAAAAGCACCCCCACACCTCTGAAAGGAGGCTGAGAAATCCTGTAATGGAAGACTAAAAATAAGAGAGTCTAAACTAAATCCTCCTCTCCAATCAGACAAACTAGGATGTGTCATCCCTGACATTCAAAGGTGAAAGTACTAAGCTCCAGTCCCCTTTTCAAAGGAGCAAAACTGTTCTTGTGCTAAGAATTCAACAATATAGGTATGCTCAGCTATTGAATACCTCCCTTTTCCTTTCAGGGCTGAAATAGATGGTGACTTTCCTTGGGCTGTTGTGTTTAATGATGTGTTACATTCTCTGCTTTGAAAGCCAAGTGGACTTTGCCTACAACTTATGCTATTCTTATGCTGTCCTTTGTAGGACATGGAGGAGAGAGATGCCAGCCAATAGTAAATATGAAGCGGGTGGACTTAGATGTAAGTTAGGTCATCTGTATGCATCATCTATAATGTACAGAATAGAATAAACTCATATTAAATAGTTTGTGAGCTTCTCACCATGTCCATTAGCTCTTCAGTGAAATCCTCCTCTATTCCTTTCCCCTATAAGCCATCTCACCTGGCTTTTCCAGATCAGTGAATGAGATGTGCTGGATGTCAAATGATTGGCAGATCTTTGGGTTGTGCATGTCTCAGAGATGAGGGTAATATATTTCCTGTGGCAGTGCTCAGCCCTCTGTCCTGGCAAGTCCAACAGATCTTAATCCATCTGAATCCAATCCAAGCAGCCACAAGAGCTATTTGTTTCTTCTGCTTTCCCTGAGAGCCATGGTTTAGTTGAAGGCACTCTGTCATGTCTTGTATTTGTTGGCTGGCACATTGAATTGTTGCTTTTGTGGCTGTAGCTACATCCAGGATTAGTAGTGGTTGTGCGTCTCATCTATGTAATGCCTGAGCTCATGAGCCCCTGGGAGTTCAGCTCGGTTGGTGCTTGGATGAGAGGCTCCCCAAAAGGGAAAGGGAAAGGGAAAGGAAAAGTAAACCTGAAGCTCCCCAGAAAGTCGTGTAGTGAGTCAGTCAGTGGTTCCTACCCTCCAGGGCAGCCCTAAATCCCTGATCAAAGCAGGGGTTTGGTGGGCTGGAGACGTCCCTGTGCTAACGAAGATGCTGCTTTTGGGCAGGGTGGAAAAAAGTAGTTCTCACTATGTGTGGAACACAGCAGAGATCACCCCAGAGGCCATGGTGTACACAGACACAGCAGAAAGCTGTTGTGTTGTCCCTGTGTTAAAGCAAGAGAAGCTGAGCACTGAGTCTATGAGGGTTCAAACCTCCAAAGCTCCTGGGTGAGTGCCACACCACAAAGTACCTACCCAGGTTTCTCTCCAGAAACTCTCAGTGCTGCCTGGCCATGCAGCACCCTGACCGTATGAGCATGGGTTGCTCTGTCTACAGGGAGGGGAAGTCTGCACTACCTGGAGCCATTTCAGGTTGTGTTAAACACTTCCTAGGCCAGACAGAGAAGGTTTTATAGACCTTCTGAGAGACTTAGGTTTAACCCCTTGTCCTTGGGGCACCTTACCCATTGCAGAGGGGTGAGAGGGAAGGCTGTGGACCACTGCAAGCCTTTGGTGTCTTTGGTGTTGCCAACCTCTAGGATGGGTGGTATCAGAGTCTGGTGTTAAGTCCAGACTTGGGGCCAAGGGAGAGCCCCACTTTGACATCCCCTTTTGGGGTGTCCATCTCTGAGCTCCTCTGAGACAGAAGCAGTTTGCCTAAGGGCACTGGGGGGGTTTAGGTGCTTGCAGGGTCCGGCAGTGCTATAGATCTCTAATACCTCTGTCTCCTGATGTTCTGCTGTGTCAAGAGGTAAGCCCAGGACTCTGGAATCCTGCTAATGCACATTATCAATACACCCAGTCTTCTTTTAAACCATTCCTAAGCAATGAGGATCCCACGAGGGTTTCGTGAGAGATGCTCTTTCTTATACCTGCCAGTCAGATTACCTATGAGTAACTGTGGCTGCAGTTTCAATGCCACATGAACTGTTCCTTTCCTTTCCTGGAAAGTCTTGTATAACTTTTTCTGTGCATTTCTGCATCTCCTCAGAAATGAGGCCTTTCCAGGCAGTGAGTTCCATTGGGTGGGTTTCCTTTGGAAGCTCTGGACACCCTATGTGATAAACAGCAAAATGCAAAGCCAACATTCCAGTATCTTTCTGTTCCCAGAGAGCGAGCTGTGAGGAGACAAGCCCCCGTTTGAGAGCCTGGGTTTGCTGCACTGTGTTCTCCTCCAAGCTGCCATTCCTTTCTACAAGGAAACTTCTTTGCTTTCTGACTGCCTCAAAACATGCAGGCATCAGGAGGGAACCCCATTCCCTGTGTGGGATGTATTCCTGTGCTTCCCGGCGCGATGTAACCACACAGGTTTTATCAGCTGTCTGGCTTTCCTTTGCCTTACAAGGAGTGTAATTTCTCTTGCAACTCTCTGCCCCCCTGACTTGACAGCTGACAGAGCACAGCCTCACATTTCTCACCAGCTCCCAGCTCTTCCATTTGACATAATGGAGCTGGATGCATCCCGCTTCCCAGAGACATGCTCCCCCCTGCCCCATCCCGTGTGCTTGCCTTGTGTTGGGCTCCCTCCGGCATTGCTCACTGTCATTTTCCAGACCTCATGGTTGCACATGGTTTTGTCTGCTGCAGGTCGTCCTGCTTTAAATCAATGGTCCTCTTCATCCTGCAGGAGCCAAGGTGCAGGGTGGATTGTGTCAGCACTCACACAGTACTGCCAGGGGAATGACAGTGAGTTTTCATTGTACTGTGATAGATAGATATAAATATGCATGCATATGTTTATATGTATATATCTGTATAGTGGAGAGGCAGTCTTGGGGCTGTGGGGCTGATTCCCACCTGTGGTGCATCCTCCTCATGTGAGCCTTGTGCCTCAGTTTCCCCACTATGGGCTGTGGGCAATGATAACGTCCACATTATAGGGCAATTCCTTTGGTAATGAAGCCTCTATGGTCAGCGAGGTCTTTGCAATGAAGAGAACCTTTTTCCTGGGACCAGTAGCATCTAAGTGATGGGAATTCAAGTTTTCCTGTACTCTTGGGCCTGGCCGGAGGCAGAGATAAAGTGGGCCTGGAGAAGCAGATAGCTTAGGACACCAAATCAGGCAGTGAAAAGCCTTCTCTAGCAGCAAGGGGAAAGTCTCAAAGTTGTTTGGGCAGGAGCCCAGAGTGTCTCCCCCTCCTTCCCAGTGAATTAAGTCCTAGAAGCAAACAGCAGGACATCTGAAAGGGGCACATGGGGGAGGTTTCCCTTTGGTCTGGGACCCTGGGTACTCTCAGAGGGAGGACATGAGGTTTGACTTCTTCATCAGCATCCTCTGCTGCATTCCTACCCTGGCCTTGGTTATAGTCTTATAGTCACGTGCATACAACTCTGAGATGCTGCTTGAAAACCTGGTTTGGAATCCTGCAAAGAAGAAGCCTTCTCCTTTTGAAAGGTGTTTCCAAATTATCCCATGACCTAACTCACAGCTGAACCACAGAGCCAGGAGCAGGAATAGCCAATGAGCAGCACTTAATACTGCTGGCACCAGAGAAAGACACATCAGGCTTCTGGATGTGGAGCAGAAATCTGCATCACCAGCCCATCTGCAGGAAGGCTTTAGGTAAATCAAAGAGCACATGGCTAAAGATGATGCCAGCTTTAGGGAGGACTTCATGCCCTCAGAACACATCAGGCACTGTGCTCATTACCTTTGGTGTTTAGCATCCCCATTGGTGGCATATTCTGCATCACTGATCAGCCCCAAATCACTGGTGTTCTCTGCTCAGCAACATACCAGCCTTGTGAAGATGAACGATCCCCTAGATTTATTGATAAAATCTGATGGTGATCATAAATGCAAGTATTGCTCTCTAAGCTTGGCATTACAGCCAGCCCACCCCATGTCCTACCCCAGCCAGTGCTCCTGCGAGCTGTTGAGAGTTCATCTTTCCTCTGTCTTCAGCTGTTTCATGTTCCTTGTCCATCCCTGGGCAGCTGAAAATCCATTCGTGCC
>JANHGB010048504.1:0-39852 GCA_026283785.1 Coracopsis vasa
CTTGATATACTTTATCAATTATTGCTAATCCTTCAAAGTACCTATCTTGACAGAAGTAACCACTTTCTCATGACATGCACCACTGGCATGGTCACTACTGCTGTCCCATGTGGTCTGCCGTGGGGTAAGGAGGGAGATAAGGATATGTTATGTCACTGAATTACCTCTTCTAGGTGAAAGTCCTTCAGAGAGCTGGATAAAGTCTATGAATTTATGTTCACTAGTGCTCCCCAGGGGCTTCTTTTATATGGGGGGAGGGACTTGGCCACCACTGCTCCTGAACGCACAGAAGTCTCGTCAGTCATTGTTGCATGAGCTATGGTCTCCTGCCAGCTCTCTCTTGTCTCCTCCTGAGGTTTCCCTGATTCAGGAAACTCCCCCGTGCACACCAGACTGCTGTGCTGTGTATCATGCTGGCACTGGAGCTGTTCACCTCAGCGAACTTGGTTTACTGCATTCAGAGAGCTTTGTATATATATGTTTAATTCTTTTTTAAGAAAGCATGTTAACTTCATTTAAATTTTCCAGCACAACTACATAATAAACACAGGAATAAAGACGGACTACAGATCTTTGTAGGTGTCTACCAATTTGTCAGACTAAAATATGTCCATGTATGCTACATAGCTCAAGCACAGAGTCTCTCACCCAGCCAAGATGCTGTGCAATCTGCTGCCTACAGATACTGTTCATTCACAGCAAACCTTACGTGCCCTGAAAACCATTTACATGTGATGGTGGGTAGGTCTTGGCCAGCTTCCAGACTCCCAGGCAGCTGCTCTTTCACTCCCCTCTCCTTAACAGAACAGGTGGGGGAAAAGAAGATGAGAAAGCTCGTAAGTCAAGGTAAAGACACAGATCACTTACCAATTACCATAATGGGCAAAACAGACTTGACTCGATGAAAATTAATTTAAAGTATTGCCAACTACACCAGAGTCCAGTGGTGAGAAACAAAGAGAAGTAAAACAACACCTGTCCCCCAGCTCTTTCTTCATAGGCTCAACTTCACTCCCTTCTCAACAACTCTACTCCCAACCTGAAGGAGTGGGGAACGGGAAATGGGAGCTGTGGTCAGTTCATAACACTTTGTACTGCTCCTTACTCTTCATGCAGTTCCTCTGTTCCAGTGTGGGGTTCCTCTCTCAGGATACAATTCTTCACAAACTTTTCCACTATGGGTACTTCCCACTGGCTGCAATTCTCCATCATGAGTCCTTTCCATGGAGTGCAGCCCTTCAGGAACAGACTGCTCCCACGTGGGTCCCACGAGGGCCATGGTTCCTGCCAGAAAACCTGCTCCAGCAGGGGCTCCTCTCCGCGGGCTGCAAATGCTGCCAGGAGCCTCCTCTTGTGTGGTCTCCCACAGGCTGCAATTTCCTTTAAGGGCACATTCACCTGCTCCAGTGTGGGGTCATCCATGGGCTACAAGTAGATATCTGCTCCACTGTGAACCTCCACGGCTGCAGGTAGATATCTGCTCCACCGTGAACCTCCATGGGCTGCAGATAGATATCTGCTCCACCGTGAACCTCCATGCGCTGCAGGTAGATATCTGCTCCACCATGAACCTCCATGCGCTGCAGGTAGATATCTGCTCCACCGTGAACCTTGATGGGCTGCAGGGCAAAGCCTGCCTTACCACAGGCTGCAGGGAAATCTCTGCTCCAGTGCTATGGCAGGTGCATCTGGATGCATACTATTTTGTTCATTCATTAAGGTGTAAATCTTTACACATTTTTAATCCTACCTATTATGCATTATTATTCATATAGTCCTTGTCTTAATCCAAATGATGTCTAATAGTAAGATTTATTCACCAGCTAGTATTCTTCTTTGCCCAATGAAAAATTATTGTCATTGCTTTTTAGTCTCATTGCTCATCATTGCTCATCAGTCCTTGCCTATGAAAGCAGATGATACTTAAGAATTTAGTTTACTTTTCCTTTGTTGTTATCATATGTGTTCCTCTTAATTAACTATCAGCCAAAACTGCACTGTCCCACTGTGCTTCTCAAATGTCTTTAGGTATGTTTCTCTCTGCCTTACAATATTTGCACTTCATGCAAAGGATGTATTACAACTTCTCTTCGAGAAGTATTCTCAATTCTACTGAGGTTAATTACTTTATGTAAGTTTTCTCAGAAATTGTTTCAGAATATATTCTTTTGGATTTCTTTTAATCATAGAGCAGATACTTTCACCTCAGTTTCCATGTGATCAACATCCTCAATGCTCTTAAAACTAAAGGAACAGCAATATACAGAGAATGAAAATTAGCCCACTTAGGCCCAGAATCTATGCTTATGTTATCGCACAGAAGCCTGAGACATTTTAATCATTCATATAATTGCTGACATTGCCCATTCTGCTTTAAAAAAAAGAAGAAACTGCAGAATGCTCAATAGCATAGGACACAGAACAGTGTTGTATTTTTACAAATAACATAAATGGAGAAGGATCTTCTTAATAAGGCGATAATACTGTGAGAACATTGTTAGAAGTTTGATTAAACCTCTCCAACCTAGTAGGATAAATTGCATCCTTTATTAAAAATATCAGAAATTATTATACATATTAGGGAAACCTCCAAATTGAAACAAAATAATTGTAATCACTTAGCCACTTGAGATTTTTGGACAAAATACCTCTGGGATATAATCTTAAAGTTACAGAGGTCAGAAAGAATTGAGAATGGTAAAATACAGAAAACAGTCAAAAAAGGGGGGAGGAGAAGGAAAGAAGCAATCTCACCTGCAGATTAAGTGTAATTCTTTAAAAGGACTACCAAGATTTTTGGGAAAATGAGTAAAGAAAACATGTCTCAGTAAACCAGGGAACGGTCACTTGTAACTTCATTTCTCATACTGTTGAGTAAGTCAACATTTTGTATGGGTTTTTAGAAATACGTTAAGAAAGCACTGGATGCTCTCAACACGTTCTCCTCTTAACTGCAATAACCTACAACGTCTCAAACCCTTTAGTGTCTCAAGTAAAAAGGGATAATATTACAATAAAAAAAATAAAATTCAGGTGATACAATTTCTTTTCCTGAACAGCATTCAAATGAGAACACTCTTGTAGCCTTTGCTTGGGTTTTCATTGGACTCCTTCCCTACCCATATTTACCAAAGTCAATGGAATGATCACTAACAAGTTAAGGTTAACATTTATTTAGGGGCAGAAAAAAAAGAGTTCTGAAGTATAGACACATATAAGCAGCACAGTGTGTTTTCATCCCAACAGGATCAGTAATAAGTGAGGGACAACTAAAACTTCAAACTTTTCAGAAATTTGTCCAGCAATCCAAGCCTCTGCATGTGTCCTTCAGTCTTGCTCTCAGTCTAGAAAACATTCAGGTGCTCCATCACACATACCAGTTACTTCGGAAGACAAATGGCATCACTCTGAACACCCCCTTCCTTCCTTCTTCCCCCAGCTTTACATGCTGAGCATGACACCACATGGTACGGGATACCCCTTTGGTCAGTTGGGGTCAGCTGTCCTGGCTGTGTCCCCTTCCAGCTTCTTGTGCACCCCCAGCCTACTTGTTGGTGGGGTGGTGTGAGAAGCAGAAAAGGCCTTGACTCTGTGTAATCACTGCTCAGCAACAGCTGAAACATCACTTTGCTGTCAACACAGTTTTCAGCACAAATCCAAAATACAGCCTTGTAACAGCTACTATGAAGAAAATTAACTCTATCCCAGACAAAATGAGCAAACCAAGGCCTCCGTGATCACCCATGTCTCTATTCCCACTTCTGTTTTCAGTCCGCAGCCTTAGTCACAGACAATAGCAATCAGGCATTTACTGGGTTACAATGTTACAGATTTGCAATAAAGGAATTTCTGATCCAATTTCAAGTTGAGTAAAAATGTACTCGTCCACAAAAATAGTACAGTGCTTTGTCTCAAAGAAAAATATTGAATTGACAGTGATTAAATAACATATTTACACTTCCAATGTCAACATCTTTTTTATCTAGATGACTCTAGTACCTCAACAGTTTCTGACTAGAGATTATAACCTGTTAATAGCGAATTAAAAGAACCTGTGTGAATGGTATCCCATGTAACTACCAAATAAACCCCCAAAAACTGAATTCTGTATTTTATTTCCTGATAACAATTGTATTTTTTGTGATTTTATTTAGTTCCTTACAAGTGTAAATATCCTATGATAAATGTATTTACTTAAATTTTTGAAATTACAACCCTTGTTATGCTACCTCTTTTCTTTAGAGTTAATACCATTTTAATTGTCAATATTTAAATAGATGTGAGTTTTTAAATAAAAATTTTATTTAGAAAGCTTAAAATTCAGCAGGTTGACAACAAACATGTTATGTTTTATTCAATACTTTTGTTTTATACCATTTTTATGCTAATGTCCTTTTATCGATCACGACTACTCTTCAAGATATAAAAGTAGTTACTGGCTAACCATGATCTTTCCCACTGAATTAATGAAGCTGGTCGCACTACCTGCTGTGGTTAGACAATGACATTGAGCACCAGAGTGGCACTGTAAAGTAGTAACTTTTGTGTAAACAGAAGTTAATTTAAGAAGTTTCAAGATAAAACAAAATAATCCTTCATATTTTCCAGATCACCAGCAATATTATTTCACCAGCTCTACGCTATGCTTTCAAAAATGGATGCACTTTCAGAGAATTTTTTTTTTCAGCTTTTCCATGGTGATAAAGAAAATCTTCAAGATTACAGTCCTTGTCTCAGAATATTACAGAGCCTCTGAAATAAGAAAGTCAATGCTTATTAGAAAAAGAGCTGACAGAAGAGAGGAAAAGCAAGAAACTAAAGATAACGGAAACAACAGGAGGTTGCTTGTTGAGCCTAGTGACCTTATTTGCTGCTCTTAATATGCTAGCAATTGTGCCAATCAAAGAAATAAAAGGGGAAAGAAGTTCTTTTAAATTCAATTTTTCAGCACAGTGGTTGGATGTTGTTCGGTTTTTGTTTCCTGCATCAGTTTTCAGCACTTTCATTTTTTTCCCCTCAGGGTAATATTTTAAAATGCAACTTTTACACTGAAATTAAAAAAAAAAAAAACAAATAACAAACCAAAAAAACCCACCCTGATTATACATCTGTAAGTTGTTATTACTGACATGTGTGCAAACTGCTAACTAGTGCTGTGTGCCCTTCATTCAGCTTGCATTATTTCCTTGAGAAGTAGCACCAAAATTACTTGGGAAGTGTGAAATACAGCCTTGAACTAGTCTCAGAGCTTATTAAATATTTAATAAGTAATAAGAATCCATCAAAGGACGGACTTTACCTTACCTATGACAGCTGCAGGCAAGAATTGCTTTACAACTTGGCCTAAAAAGTGATTCTCTACGAAAATGACATGAACATAAGAGGGAAGAAAGAGGAGAAACTATTCTATTGCTAGCACTTAAATATAGAGTAATCTATGAATAGCTGACTTATTTGCTTTTACATCTATTATTATGAGGCCCCAGGAGCTATGACTGCATAGTTATGTGCACTTATCTGTGAGTATGAGTTGAGTAATGGGGAAGGCTTTGATCCAGTTTCAGCTGAAATTTCATCTTTCCTGCTTGTGCTACAAACTGTACCAGTATCTGAAGAGTTTTAGTGCTTTTACTTCACATGTAAATAAGAAAGAATATGTAGTTCAGTTCTACTTTTGCTGAAGCATACATATATTCAGCATTGCATATCATTACCTCTATCTTGAATAAGAAGCATAGAATTATGGAATGGTTTGGGTTGGAAGGGACCTTTAAAGGTCATCTAGTGCAACCTCCTTGCAATATGCAGGGACATCTTCAACCAGATCAGGTTGCTCAGAGCCCTGTCTAACCTCGAGAACGTTTTCAGAGATGGGGCATCTACCACCTCTTTGGGGCAACCTGTTCCAGTGTTTCACTACCCACATCATAAAAAATTTCTTCCTTATTTCTATTCTGAATCCTCCCTCTTTTAGTTTAAAACCATTATTTCTTGTCCTATTGCAACAGGCCCTGCTAAAATGTTTGTGTCCAAAAAAGCCTGGGTTTTGGTAAATATGCTAAACTTGGAGTTTCTTTCCCATAATTCCTGATCTTGTACAAATCTAGACTATCAATTAGAAGAGCCTCTTTCCACTTTTGTGGCATTGGAAATGGTTCCTTTAAATACTTTTGTCTGGAGGGGGTAAAAATCAGAAAAGATATGAAAGTTCCCATCAAATTACCAACTTCAAAATACCTTGAATTAGTGGACAAAGTGAGTAAGAACTGTATCTTTCCTGCAAAAATCCTTGAAAATGAAGAAGATATCCAGGTGTGTTAGTGCTTCACCCAGGGTCTCTGAGCAACAAGCACAAGTGCAGAAGAACACAAAAAAAGCAACCTTACGCTATACAGTTACAGGTTCCATTGCACTTTTTCCCATTAAATCAGACAAGGAGTACTTTAATAAGGAAGACATTCTAGATTTCTGGCACTCTGCATATAATGCAGAAGACAGGGTATCAAATAGTGAAATTTTAAAAAAGATGTAATAAAAATTTTGAATGTTGTAACTCTTTAAGAGCTGGGAGAAGTCATTTATTTCTTGTAAGAGATAAGAATTCACCAAGTACTAGAACGGGGTCTAAGAGATTCCTGAATTAAAATTAACCCTTAACAAAGTAGCCAGAATTCATCAAGCAAATTAAAATATAATCAATAATTAAATCTATAGAAAGTACAGAAATACTCTGACAAGACTGAAAATTCTAATTTAGTCCATGGAATAAGAAAAACTAAGTATCAGAGTGCATATCTATCATGCAAACCTCTCCAGTTGTTAGGCACCCCGCTTCAGGATTAAAAAAGAAATTTCAGCCTGCTTCTGGTTTGAATCCAAAACCTTGGATAGACCACTGTTCAAAACTAATACAGAACTAATACAGAATTCAGAAGACGAAATACAAAAACAAATTATAGCCAGTGATAAGCATTTACCTGAGAACAGTTTGGTCTCTGTGACTAATTTTTACTAATTTTCTTAATTAGTCACCAGATAAAATGAGTGCTGATGTTTTAAGTTGCCTAAAATAACTGGGGAGGAGGGGTGTCAAATGCAGAAGCTGGGGAGTTGACAGTAACTTCCAATAGAGGACAGAGAGTGGCCGTTTTTTTACCATCACAGTTAGAGCTAGAAAAGGTTGTAAACTTTTGGTGTGGGGAAGGACTGAGCACAACCTAACCAGTTACACATGCAGCAAAGCGTCTGTGAAGAACCCTGAGAGTTCACTGAATATTGATCACTACATATGGCTCCCACTGGACTTGAATGCACTCTGACCCTTTCATAATGTGTGATATCCACTGGAGTGACTACAAAAGAAGATATATAAGCAATATGTTGCAGTTTTAGTGATATAGGTAACTTTCTATTGAAATTAGGAGTACTTCAGATCTTTGGCAGAGTTTTCCAGTAGTCTCTGCAGTATTTATATTGAAGGCAGAAAGATCCAGTATTCTCATGAGCTTTTTCACCTTTTAAGTTGGAAAAGCAAATTTACATATCTCCAAGGGTAAAAAGGCTTAAGCAGATCCAGGTAGTGATGAAGAGCGAGCATACCACGGATCAGTTCAACTTCTCTTTACTAGGCCTAGACTGTTCTCGGACAGACGTTGTCCATACTGATAGATAACTAGTTTAACAGGGTTCTAAGAGGCCCAAAGGAATAAGGAATTCCTCAACAATGTTTAGGTTTTTATGCTAAAAAATGTGACTGTCAATCTTGCCAAGATGATGACAAAGTAAAATTCTTGAGCTTTATCACAGGTTATGACTTATAGTGATTTTCCTTCTGCTAAAAACACATCATGGGTAGTGCTGTGTTAGTAAGCAATGTACATTTTTCTGTGAGGTGTATTAATTATTTAATGTATTTCTTGGTAAAGCACTGAATTTAGTATGATGTCTGTTGTTTATCTACCCAACAGTGAATAGCAAGTTAAACAGAAACTACTAACAAGTGCAAGGTACTTAGCAGTGCTTTTGTGGGGTAAAATTTGTTCTCAGCCATTCTATCTCAAATGTAGAACTGACTCACTGAGCATAAATAATATCTTAGCTACAGAGACTGAGACCTAGAACACTGTTAACACCTAGGCACATGATTTCAGCTGATTTTAATGGAAGATACATACTTGGAAGGTTCTTGGGACTGGGCCTGCTCAGCATACCCATAATTACATAAAAAGCCCACAGTGGTAGGTGGATGTTTCACATCTGAAACTTGCATCCTAACAATTAATCCTGACCTCAAAATTATTTTTAGATCCCTGAAAACTAAACTAATCATTTCTATTTAGACAAGCTTCTGCTGAAGAAACCAATATGTGAGACGGATTGGAACAGAACTATCCTTTGCAGCCTTCACTACATCCTGGGAAATTATACTCAGGTGGCTTATCTTACTGCAAAAAAAGAGATTACAATGAAGATTGAATGGGCATTGTTTTAACCGGTTGCTTCTTCACTATGCTTCCCTAATAAAGTTGTTAACAAAGACAGCTGGTAACATAAAGCTATATCCAGACAATTTTGGCAATAAGATTTAAAGAGAGAAAAAAAAAAAAAAAACAAAAAAACCCAAACAATAAAAATCAGTGTTTAGTTTCTATTCCTTATACTAAATTTGGCAACAATTTCCAGCAACAAAGCAACAATATCTGAACAGATAATACATTTTGTATAAAAAGAGGATAACATTAACAAAAAGATTCCAGTAAATTGAACATTTATGTATTTCTAAAAACGTAAATGTAAGCGGTAAGAAGTGCAGTACTGTCCCCTTCTATGCTATTTTTACCTTTACAAAATAGCATCTCTCAATGCCAAGAACGAAGATGTTGTTTGTTGTTTTCCCTTTGTTTTAACCATGCATCAAGGGCAATCTTTGTTAGAGAAGCAGGTGTGGTGTAAAGAATAAATAATGAATTTAGGAGGAAAGATTCACCGTGTAGTTCCAGTAAAAGGAACTTTCGTATTCTGTCTTTCAGGACCTGATCCAAGACTTACTGAAGTCAGTTTGATTCTTTACTCTGATTATTCAATACAGAATCAGCAGAGACAAAGTAAACAAGACACATCCTAGTTAGTTCCATAGGAGCTACCATCTTGTCTAAGGAAATCAATGTAACTTCTGGATCTGTTTCTCTCCCATTGTAGTCATTGTGCAATGAGTATTTTCTATCCTCCAGATTTAGACATTGAGAGCACTGATTTCATATAGTCATCAGTGCACCAGTTCTCAAAATCTCTGCCTGCTGAGAAATCCCCAGTACAGCTGAACTTCACAACATGCAGCCTTCCAACATTTTCTGTGTCTTTGAGTTTTTATCTGAGTTTCTGATCTCACAGAAAATGCAGAATTTCAGTGGAATCAGAAACATAACCCCTCGATATATCAGTATCTGCTAAAACTTGTTACCTCATGTTGCCCATTTATACCATGTTTGGCAACATCATGTAAACAGGTAAGTAAATGCGGTGGGTTGACCATGGCCAGCAACCAAGCCCCCACCCAGTCATTCACTTAATTTCCCCTCAGTGGGATAAGGGAAAGAACCAGTATGACAACAGTGAGAAAAACTTGAGACAAGAGGAAGAGCAAGAGGAAGAGGAGTAGACCAGTACCCACACCATCCGATTAATGGCAACTTTGCCAAGACTGTGCCCAGTTTTACTGCTGAGCACATCACATGGTATGGAATATCCTTTTGGTCAGGTCAGGTCAGCTGCCGCAGCTGTGTCCCCTCCTTGCCTCTTGCCCATCCCTATTCTACATGCTGTGTGGGTGAGTGAGAAACAGAGAAGGCCTTGATGGTGTGCAAGTACTGCTCAGCACTAGCTGGAAAACTGATATCTTATCAACCACATCTTGCTAACATAATCCTGTTTTATGTTTGAGAAAACATATATCTAAGAAAACTATAGTCTGGTACTTTCAGATTCACCTGGAAGAGTTCTATTTCCCTTTCACAGGGCTATTTCTATATTTTAACATATATAAAAGACTGAAACAATCTTACACTTGTCAACCTGTTTACTGACCAGTGGATCTTGAATTCTATGTGCAAAATAGCACAGCTTTAGGCACTGCTTCTACCTGCAGAAGCTGTGTATCTGTTGTTTTAAGAATATGGTCATGGGGGATGCATGCTGATACTCAAACTGCACACTGTGGAAGTAATGTTTAGCAGAAGAATCAAGAAAATGTGCCTTTAAAGAGGCAAATCTATACAATCAGAGTCTATACGAACTGCAACTGGAACAGATATATCAGGTTTAATTTACTGCTGTATTTCAAGGTTAATCAAGTGCAGGGATCCATCTTTTCTTGTAATGAAGTAATTTGATAAAATATTTTGCTTATGAAGGCATAAAGGTCTTATCCTGAACTGAACCATTACTCAGAAGCAACAGAACTACAGCATCTGTTATTCTCTTTCTTTCCCTTTGAGCATGTATGAAAGATCTGGGGAGAGTCTAACTCTTAATTCTTGTCTAGGTAATTACCTCCTAAATAAGTTAATCAGCTTTCTTACCTATTAAAAGCATGCATGAGTAAAAGGCAATTTTTGACACTAACACCTTGACATGAGGAATAATGTAAAGTGACTGACAGAACAACATATATAGCAATAAGCCACTAAGAAGATTCACTTTCTGGTTCTTGCAAATACGGATTTAGATCATGTGCAGTTTCATTTCTTCAACTACACTTTTTTTGGCACTATAAAAACTTCTGAAGTACAGCTTTTACATCTTTGATAGCTAGTGATGCTGTTATGTTGTCTTTTGCTGCTAATTATCCAGCATAATTTTCCTGGTATATTGAAACTATTTACAAATTCCTATTAAATCCCTGCTTCCAGTTACTTTTTGTTATTTTTGGGTGCTGCATAGCAGGAAAAACATTCAAAACGTTTACATAGAGTAAACTTCATGAGTGGTTATCTGAAAGACTATGTTCCCATCACAAAACAGCTGACTGCTGCTGTGCTGAACCTTGACTGTACCTTGGCTTGGCTCTGAGGGGCACCACTAAGCTGCAGCTGGCACAGCTGGCAGCAGCACACCTGCTAAACTGAGCAGGCTAATGAGAATATATCACACCAGCATGCTTTTCTTTATGGTAGATATTACAGCTCTTCAGCAGGGGAAAAGTCCTTGTCCCTCTCTGCAAAATCCAAACTCTGTTTGCAGATGCCACAAGCCTGTTCACTGCTTGCCCTGAAATGACAGCTGCAGTTAGCATGCAGCACTGCATACTGAAATCCTGAATGTATTTATCTGCCTTCCAAATACTCTTTTTCAATTATTTGTATATTATTTTTCATAGAATTCTAAAATACAGGTGTGTAAACTAAAGCTAAAACTGTATGTCTCTCACTACTCTACTTTCATAGGTACAAAATGTTATGAATATTCCCCTCAGGTAGCAGGTATACAGCTGGTCACCACAGATTATGAAAACGGTCAGTCAATATTTGCTCACCTTCATATGAGGAAGGTGAGAATGGTTAAAAACTAGATTACTTCAGCAGACTTCTCCATGTCAGTTGCTGATCAGCTCTAAAGAGCCGTACACTGGCAAAGTCATACCATGTAAAGTGTCACAGACTCTGGAGAAAGTGGGGTTTTATAAAGAACCTGTGTATTATGTATGTATATATTTCACAAAACAAACACTTTATTAAATATGTATTGAATAAAATGTGTGATCATTTTTTATTTTCTGACAAACAACTACTGGTTAGTATTTTATTCTCATCAAGAATAGACTATGGATCTCTAAGATTTCAGTTAACAAATGCTTGGGATGTGATTATGTGATAAAAAGCTTCTCCAGTGATTTTTTTCATATTATGATACCCTAGGTATTACCTATATACATAAGTTTTGCCTATGTTCCTCATTGTATATAATGATTTCTTATCATTAGTCCTGTATCTGGTCTGTTATTAACTAACAAACCTTCCTCATATTGTCACTGAAAATTAACTAGCAGAACAATTTATAATTTTTATGGAAAATGAGACATTAGACAACAATATGCATTTCTTATGCATAGAAACTTTGTAAATAGTAAATACAACGACTGTGTAAATAGAACTATCCAATATTTCCTTTTACATAATTCAACCGCATAAAACAATCTTTCAGTGTTAATTGCCTGATACTTCACTTGTAGATTGATTAGGACACTGTTTTCATGAACACTCTGGAATTTTACCAGTATCAGCTTGAGATTTTTTCTTTCTTTTATACTTTTCCAGCATTAGAAAGCTCTGAAGAGACAAGAATGTCTTACTGACAGAAGTCAAATTTTCACAACCTCCAAGCTGCACTTTTTTTTTCCCCAGATACTCTGTAAAGAAGTAAGGGAAAAGTACAGATTTTAAAGGTTCTTATTAACATACATTAGCTGGCAATTATTGAGTTCAGAATGTCATTCTCTAAAGCGATACTCTGAAATAACTTTGATGTCCTTCAACTTCTTAAATTGTTTAAAATCTGTGCAAGTGTTATAAAGCTGATTATTAGTAATTCCGTAAAACAGATATTTATTTGAAAGTCATACTTTTCTTTCCATATCTCTTTGAATGCTAACAAAACTTATTTAAAGTTAAAATATATGTATTTGTAAGGCTTTTACCCCACAAAACTATTTTCAGTTATAGTTTTAAACAAGAAGCTAGAAATTGGGTGACTTGTAAATAATTACTCTAAACCTATATCAAAAGAAAAAAAGAAAATCACATCACATGCACCTTCGAGTTCATGGAGTGCTCTGTTGCCTCAGGCATTCTTCTCCCTAACCTTTTAAGATATTTAAATACTAATAGTTTTGTATCATGATTCAGGATATTTATTGTAAATGTAACAACCTGGACTGAAGAAGACATAGTTCTTGTATGTTTAGTATTCCCAAAGTTGCTTTGAATCGTTGTGAAAATCTCACTGTGGATGGAATGTGACTGTTCATACACTTGCTTGTAGTTAGCAAGTTTTAGGACCTGACATCACCAACATACAAACTGTGCATCACTGTTTTTCACTAAACAGAAAAACTACCACAGCATTTTGTGTCTGCTTGAAAAGCGAAGGAGCAAACCAGCAATGATCATGTAAACTGATAACCAAACAATGTCTATATCAAAGATCCAGGTTGGATGCAGATTGCAGGAGTTACCAAGTTAGATCAGTTATTTCAGTTACTTGATCAATTCGGTTCAACTACCCGAGTACTTAGAAAAAAGCAAAACAAAACAAACCAAACAAACAAACAAACCAAAACAAAAAACAAAACAAAACACCACCACCAACAACAACAAAAAAAAACCCCACACAAAACCCGAAAAAGTTAAATGATGTTTCAACCAAAGTTTTTACACATATTTTTAATACATGGCACAGAACTGTCACTTGCTGACAAAGATCACTACAAGCATATTGAGTTTATTGGTTTATTGAAACAGTGTCAGTGACTGTCTTAAGTGAGGGGCTTGGGAGAAGTGCTCTGAACCTATGTCTTCTTGCACATATCTAGAGGAGGTCAACATTTTATGAACACCTCTGTTCGTTCTCCTCTTTCTTGTTCTGTAGCTTATACCTGAGAAGGCTTGGGCACAAGTTAGGGAAGAACTTTTAAATATTGCTTACATTGCACCAGTACCTCCATCTGAATTCAGTCAGCATAATATAGTTACAAAATAAAGCAGAGAAAAAAAGAGCCATAACACAGTGATTCCTGAATCATCAAAAAGATGAAACTACTAATGGAAACATGACAGCATTTTGAGAATACCCAAAGACTTCCAGTAAAGTTAAGTATTTTTAGATCTGCTTTCCAAACTAGAAATAAACTTTGATCCTGAAGGCTTGGGTGAAATAGATGAAGTTTCATTTGTAACCCAAGTTTTCCACCTCTCTGTAAGACAGTCTGAAAGGTTTGTTCCTACCTGAAGCAGGACTTTAAAAGTTGTCTACGCTATGGTTAATTGAAGCTAAAAATAAATATTTATTTCTTTTGTAAATGAGGGTTGGCCTTGCCCCGGGTGAACCAAAGTTTACTGAAAACGAAAATGGGCAATTAACAATGTCTTCTCCCTTATCCCATTATAGAAAACCTTTTATTTCCCAAAGAGAACAGAAGCTGCTTTGAAGAAAACACAGCATAGATGCAGTAATTTAATTGTAGGCTATGTACAATTGAAGCCGGAGCTAGTTCTGCTTACATTCATTCTCTAAGAGTGTGATGCAAGTTAACAGAATGAATTTAAAGTGCTCCACCCAGGGTCACAAGGGAATAATAACAAAGCTTCAGGTCAGGCTATTCAAGATACTGCTTTACAGTACATGATATAAAAAACATACACGAACAGAGAAGCTTAGTGCTTCAAAAGCCAAGGCTGGTACTGGGTACGCAGCTTTCAGCAGCTGTCTCAGAGAGGCTAAATTTCATTGGGAACATGCTTATCACAGTGTGGTAATAACTCAGGATTGCTCCTGCTTATGAGCTTGAAAGCATACAGAAAGCGTTGTTGAACAGCGATTGTCAGTGGGAGAAAATGAAAATCTAAATATTATTTTTCTGCATCTTAGTACATCCAGTAGGTGCACGTAATGCATCTGTATCTGCTGTAACTGTACTTCAGGCTACTTCCCACTCACCTATGCACTTTCCCAGGAGAAAAGTGCAGCTTTGCTTTCTCTGTTGATGACAGTACACATATTCCCTGCTATGTACGAGCCTATTAGCAAATGGTGTCAGGAAAAAACTGGCCTGTATGGAAATCAATAACAAAGCTTTTCATTGATTACAATGAAGCTGGATTTCACGTTACAAACCAGAATTCTTACACTTTAGCTTATTGCACGTCTTTTAATCGGCGTTCAGGAGCTGAAAGGATTGATCTCCTGACACCTTTTTTTTAAAAAATTTATTTGTGATGGAAAATCCTTTAATTAAAAGCCCTTCTTTGGCAAAAGCAGAATTGTGGAAACTTATTTACGAAATTAAATCTCTGTGTTTACTATTCATATACACCCTGGCTTACTGGAAGAGCAGTTAGGACCTTTCTGAATGTATTAACATATGTTAAATAAATTTCAAATCAGGCTGAGGACATGAAGCTACAAATGTTTTCCTTGTCTTGCTTACTTTGAGCATGTACAAAGGATATATGATGAACAGATAAAATTACAACCACCACTGAAATATATCTCTTTCTTTTATTGTCCAAAGTGTTTAATGCACAGAGGCCCAAATCCTGCTTCATTCTTTAGAATAGAAGCCACAAATTTTCACATTTATTGTTGGACTGATGGTGTTAATGTCAGAGAAAAAAAAATCTAGTTATTTAAATGCATTTTAAACGATCTGATCTGTTTGATAAAGAAGCGGCAGAATGCTACTGGAAAACTAGCATTTAGGACTGTTTAGAAGCTGATTTGTTTCTTTCTTAGTATATTTAATATTTCACTATGAAGATGAGGTAATTCTAAATTTAAACAGAAATATGAACTTTTGAAATGATCAGTCAAAAGAAGAGTCCAAATACATTCATCCTAGACTATCTAAGTGTTTCAAGTAATTTGATTTTTAAAAATCTTATTATTTCATGCTTTATTAACATAGATACCAATAAATACTTTTAACAAGTATAAAAATTTACATTAAAATAAAATCACCTCTGAAATCACAGGTTTTACTCCTTTATTGCTAGTTATAAGTCATTATGAAATATTTATATTCATAAATGAATTTAAACTTAAGACTGTTCAATTTAAAATATTGGAGCCAAATCTTTTTGAAAATTATTAGATAGAAAAATGAAAGAAGCCAGTCTTGATTCTGGGCCTGATCCAAGACCAGGATACTTCCACTGATTCAGCAGTAGGTGCCATCACACACTCGGATGTCTTCTCAACTGATTCTGTCACCTACAACTTAGATACCTGGCTGGAGTTGGCTACTCCAGACTGCCTTTGTAGTCAACTGACAGACAAACAAAAATTAGGCTGTGATTCGTGTGACCACAGGTGATGTGATTCCTGCACAAATACCATAGGCCTTCAGTGCCTCATTAGAAAGGGCAATAGCCTTCACACCAATGACTCAAATGTGAAGATGTGGAGGGATGCAGCACGGCAACAAATACCCTGCAGTGAATACATAAGGCTCTGAAGACAGACAGATCTCTATTTTATGAAATACTCAGGACAGATACCCAGGTTCTTAGAGCATTGGCTACCAACATATGATGCACTGAAGTGCAGAGCTGCACAAAGTATGCCTTCTATGCATACTTCCCTCTGCTCCGAGATACACCAGGACAGAAAGGCCTGGCTGGTAGAACACCATGGAATGAATACAGATCCCCAAAGGAGGTGAACCTTATTTGCAAACAGCCTGTTTTCATGTTTAATGTAATTTCTAGTTCATTACTAAGGTCTGGAGAAGAATTATTCAGATTTTGCTCACGGGTTGTTTTTTTGTTGTAGTTTTTTTGCTTGGACTTTTTTATTATTTTCTTTTTTTGAGGGGTAAGGGAGGCATAGTACTTAGACCTGTTTGAAAATGAGATTGTTTTCAATGTACTAATAAGAAAGTAGGAAATTTGAGGGGACGGTAGAATTTCCGTGAGCTACACACACTTCCAGCCACATAAGTACAAAGATCTTAAATACATTATCTAATCTACCCAAAGATTTTATTTTAGCTTTCCACATTTACAGTAACAGGCACCTTTCACTCAAAACTTAAATAATCTTAGCCTTAATAGCTTTTCACATCAACATGAATCATACTTTCCTTTACTTATCACCAGCAATGGAAATGAGAATTTGAATTACTGGAATGAGAAAATTAGAGGTAATTTATATTTGTTGTAGCCCTGTTTCTACGATTTTGAGAGAAGATGGCCACAATCTGTAGCCCTGGTGACCTGTTACAGGGCAGTGTAATATGCATTTGTTAAAGCTTACCCAAGAAACTGCTTGTCCCTCTGGATTTTAGTTGGAGGGAAAAATAAAAAAAGAAAGAAAATGAGATTAACTCATCATTTGGGAATTTCCTTGTTGTTATTGTTTAATTATTCAAGTAGCATTACAGAATGAAATATCATAAAGGGATTTTATTAATAACTGCTTCTGCTGGAGCTATTTTTAATTGACTCAATCATAAAAAAAAATTAAATAATGTTTCTGGAATATTCACATGATAATGACTCTATTCATTTAAAAACACACTTGATTTCATCACATGCCTAATATTACCTATTCAGGTTGTTATTTAGCAGCTGGTTAAACAGTTAGGGTTGTGGTAAACCCAGACCAAACAGTGAGAGTAACTACATATAACCTGAAAAAAAAATCTCAATGACCCCAATTTTTTTGCATGAAAGATCTGGATCATGAGTCCCTATTCCCACTGTAGTAAACAGAAATCAAAGTTCTTTAAAGCCTACAAGAGGTGCTTAGTAACTTCTGGCATCTTGTCCTTTATTAGCATCAATTTACAGCTGAAACATTGGTCTGTTAAATTTATTTGATGTGATGGAACAGACTGTGTTCTAAATGCTTTTTCCTAAATCACAGTCAATTAAATGAAAAGCTTGTGATGTGTTGATGTGATATCAGTGCCCACAAGCTGTAGGGTTTGTCTGTATTATATAAATGTTTCTTTTTAAAAACAAAACATCAATCTCTGTACTCCTCTATGATATATCCTATGAATACCACTGTTGAAAGCATATCTATTCCCTCAAACATTCCCACTCTAATGACCACATTCCATTATCCACCTGTTTTTCTCAAGCATGTTGTTCTGTCTGTGAATCTGGTGTACCTGTTACTCATTACCTCCCTGCATACATCCAATTTCACAGCCATTTTGCACAAAGTAGTGAATTTCATCCTGAAAGTCCATTTACCACACATTTCTTCAGCTCTTAAATAAAACATTCAGTTGCCTAAGCAACTGTCACACCACTGAACTTTGCTAGCTAGAAGAAAATGCATGCACCTATGCACAACCCCATACTCTTTTTTTCTTTCTCCCAGGTAGACAATCAAAACCAAAACCCCTTTACAGATACACAGATTTGTCAAGACTATTTACTTCCACTCTGTCAGGTCTGGATTAAAATCACTGGATCCCATACATTTCTACATCTCCTAATCCTAGTTGCTGGCTGATCTTACATTCCAGAAAACTTTCTTGGACATACTTCTTCAACACAAAATCCAGTTAGATCCTCTTTATGTAATGGAACACCATATGGTCCTTCTGTTAACACTGCAAAACCTGTGTTATCAGCCTCCTTGAGACATAGCTCTCTCTAAAAATCTGAGTTGGAAATTTTGGACAAAAATTCCTGTGCTGCAGTATAGTCCGATTTCATAATAGCAATTTTCAGGGGCAATGCAAAGGAAAGGGAAGAATCACTGGCTCAGCTATGCAATTTCTCAAATATGCATATATACTTTCATATTTAAAAAAATAAAGCACAGGTCTATCTAAACCTAAACATCCAAGAAAGCATTTACCATTCCTGTTCTTTTAGCAGCAGAGTGGATTCAAGATTCAGGCTATATCTACGACGTAAACAAGACTATGGCCTACTTGAACTGCTCACCTCGCTACGGAAGAAGAAAATTTCCTGTTTGCACAGAGAACTTTCCCCTTCTAAAACAGCCCGTGACTCCTTTCAACCCCCTGCGTTTATGCTGCAAATTTTCCAGCTCTGACATGAACATGCACCCTTTCAGCTTCTGAGTAGAGTTGTTCAAAGTCAATGGCCCTGCTGCTAGCAAGCCCATTGATCCACTGGTGTAGAGCCATTAAGAGTTGATGGCCCTTGATTGCTCTATCAAAGCTTCTCAGCTATAGTCTTTTCACTATGTGTCAACCTCCTGCCTTAGAACGAATGCTCCAAGCTGCACTTAATGTTACCTTCAAAAAGAAGTACAAAACACAGCAGGGTATTCATAAAAAACAAATGGCAATTATATATTGACAGCGACATAACCCCAAACCCTCACCGCTTTTCTTGCCAATTAAAAAATGTCAATTAGTCCTTTCGTCAATGGGAAGACTTTAAAATCTAACAAAGAAAAAGAGCAGAGCTTGAAAGACTACTGCAAGTGTGAGAATGGAACAGAGCAGTGCATCTCTGAGAAAATGCATGGATAATAGTGCTCTGACTTCACAGCAAAAAGAATGATTTCTTACTAGGGCTGATTTGAATGAAGGGCTATAAGAATCTTAAGTATTGCAAATCATGTGACTGAACTACCTTAAGGAGTCGAGTTTTATGTAAGCATCTTTAATGAGCTCAGCCGGACCCACTGTCTGGCACATTTTACATGATGATTTGCACACTAAATCGATGAGTAAATTCTTATAATAAATTACTGATTTATTTAATCCCATTTCACCCAGTCAGGCATATAATTACTCACAGTACTTTAAAAACACGGACTTGTTAAAATCCAAATAGGTATGTAATCATCAGTGCTTCTCAGATTTGTTTTAATCTCCTGACTAATAACATGTAGATTGATATTTCAACTCAAACAACCCCCTTCATTGAAAGTACAGAGCTATATTAAAACAGCAAACGGATTTTATATTTTATCTTCTAAAGAGAAGCCAGATGCTCAGCTGGTGTCACCTGATACAGCTCTATTAAAGGTAATGTCAATTTATACCAGTTGGTCCATGTGACTGCCTGTCTAGGTGAAAGTGAAATTTTGTTATTGTATATGAAGTTCTTTCTTCCACTTACTTGATTTTTGTTTAGTGATTAGAGTCAGCTGCATATGTTGTTTTAGTTTAAAAATAAAATGTACAGTGTAATGTTGCCTTTATATTTGTCAGAAGAGCTACATTTCTAAACAATACCCAGAAAGTGACAGTTATTTCCCCCATGAGAAGGAGAGGCAGTTTTTCAACTGAGTTAAAAAGGGAAGTGAAAAGAAACAACAAAACAAAACAACTGTTTGTGTGGGAGAGCACAGGAAACTAGAAGGACTAAAACTCAAGAGCAGGAAAGTTCATGCATAAAGAGCTTCAGTAACAAGAAACTGCACTTACAGTGAGCTGCAATTTCAGATGTTTCCATACACATTTTTTTTCCCTATGTGTTTTCAAGAATTACATGCATATATACAATAGACCAGTCTATCCCAGTCCTACATATCAGGTTCGGTAGGTATCTCCTTGTCACTGCTTTGCAGTTGTTATTTTCAAGCCTCTTTTATGTCTCAGTTTGATATGCAAATAACAGAGGCTCAAATGTTAAATTACCTACCAAATAACATGACAATCTTTCTTCATTTTACCTTTCAAAACATTATTTTCTGGTCTTGCTTTCTTAAAGGCAAAAAAGCTCTTCCATTCAGACAAGAAACAAGGCTCCAAACTAGGCAATGTAAATTAATGGGATGATCCCGAGATAAAACCAAGTCAAGAATTTAAACATTTTTTTTAACAATATTTATATACATTGCAAGGTTTTCACAAAGTATAATTATGAATAGAAAAAGATATATACAGCTAAATTATCTTAACAGTGTAAGACTACACTGAGACCAACCTTTCTTCAGACTCTAAAAGAGCTAAGTCTCCTCAGTAGAATTTTTGTTCCCCTTGCTTTTAAGATATTATTTACATACACATGCTGAGATTTATGGTAATGCATTTTTAAGTGTTGTAGCCAGAAGAGTAAAATAAATGCATCTGTTACCTACTCATATAAAAAAATATCATAGGAGTGAATGCAAGCTAAGCAGAGAATCCCTATACCAGTGTGAGAAACCGCTCCTGAAATAAGGACTGAATGCAAATGAAAAAGCTCTCATAGTATCAGCTGAAGTTGTGCTGGGACAACCTCTTGAAAAACGCTCTCAGTAAGACTCTCAATGAATAGTTCCACAAATGGAGGTAACAGAAGTCACCAAGAACTGGTGGCACCATCACAGGCTGACATGCCTGTGACTACATATATTCCATATATATTCCATATATATACACACATACACGCACACATACACACACTCCTGTGATTCTATATTCTGCCCAGGAAATTCCTGAACAGTATATGCTGAAAAGTCATGTTCTCACAGGTGTTTTATATTGCCCTTTGTTATCTTAAGTGAGCACTGGACAACCCATTCTGCCCCATAGAACTTTGTTTGGGTAACTAGGCCACAGGGACAGGTTAGTTAACAATTATCTCACAATTTGCCAGTAATCAGTGCCTATGATATCAAGGTTCCCTTCTTGTCCTTGAGTAGTTCACACATCACAGCATGCTAGTAACTGGCAAATACTAAGGGCTTTCTTTTATAAATAGGGAAATACAAACAAAGTCAGAGGCAATATTAAATTGGAAATAATTAGCCATGGTGGAACAACATAAACAAATCAAAACAAGTGAGGTCCAGCCACCTCTAAAAAAGATCACGAGACATACCAGAAGGCACTCAGCAAACCAACTGTCTGTGCAGAAAAAGACTAATAGTTTATTCAGTTAAAATTAGCAGATGAACTTCAGGGGGCAGAAATCAATTACTTGATTTGGAATTTGGCTCAGCCACACCCTAGTTACAGTAGTATAGATCTTCTGTGGCCACAAGCAGGTGAACTTAAATCTTGCAGTTCACGGACCTGAACTGGGATTACAGTATCTGTTTAAAATTTTTGTGGGTACTTTATAGTCTATTTCAATGCTGAAATTGCAAAGCAACTTGAAGATCAGGACATTAAAATTTTATGAAAGTGGATCAAAAAGATTATTTTAAAAGTTCTTCTGGGAAATGCTTATTTGTACATTCAACATTACAATATAAATTACTGTAAAAGAGTTAAAAGATTCTGAACAAAGAGCATACCGAATGCTCAAAAATAATTAATTTCTCTATGTCATCACCTGTTCAGGAGGCATCTCTCCCTTGAGTTTTTATAAGTGTAGTTGACAAGTAGTGAATTATTGCATAACACAGGACCACCTATGCTCTTCAGCCTAAAATAATTGGACAACTGAAGTTGCTAAATTTACATCCACACTGTCCAGAACAGAAACTGGACCTCAGATATCACAAAAGTTGTTAGAATTATTTTTTTTTAAATAGTTTACTCTGAAGATTTGCATATTTCTCAATGGAGGAACTTAAAAAGAAAAATCTGCTGCTAGACAACTCTGACAAATATACACAAGATGTTTTTCTGTTACCATGCTATTATGTCTACCATGCATTGGACAATATAATGTAGTCCATCGTGCCTGTGGCTCTCCTCAACTTTCAATTTATAAAGTTCTCTGTGGTCTTGATTATACAGCCTGCAGCCACTAACAGTTGCTAAACATATTTTGGAAGTTCAGTATTTGAGCCTTTCTTGCTCTCTGACAGACACTGAAAATGCTGTCTTTGGAGTCAGCTCATTTAGTTAGAAGACGATGTAGGTATATGTACCCAGTGGTACATACGTAGGTTTTCTTGAGGTTTTCTTAGAAACAAGAGTATTTGTTTCAGAAGAATCCATATGCACATCTCAGCTGGCGGGACAGAGTGGCTCAGCCTTAGGGGATGATGAAATACTGGCAGAGAAGAGGCAGAGACATTTGTTTTACAGATTGTTTTATGAAGTTTAACTGGGGGAACTATCTAAGCTGACACTGCAAAATTTTGAAATGGGAGCATGTAATTAGGAAAATGTTTCTACGATGCTATGAAACGTAATTAAATCTGCCTGACGTGAAAACTGCATGAGTCCCCATTTTCTGTAAGCAATTAGTGCACACATTACTTCAAATATAAAGGAGTGTATACACTGTCTGCAATATATATTAATGATAATAATTTTCAAAATGGATGTCCAGACATTAATGGGGGAGTAAATAAAACTGTAACAGGTAGTTGTCATTGGTATGATGACTGAGTAGCTGCCATTCATGGGAGTGTTTTTTTAAATGTTATACTATACTAGAGTGCTTTTATTTTATACTGCTTCACGGGACTGAGGTGAAAATGATACATAGCTTTAAGAGATGGAGGCTATTTGTAACTGAGTGCCCAAACATTAAGTAAATCAGAATAAAAATAAAACACTTAATGATGTATTTGTGTGAGAGCAGTTAGGTCTGCAAAGCAGTATTTTTGCTAGCATTAATAGGTCAACATTAATGATGTGTCCTCTGCTCCCGAATTAAGCTCTCTGCTGTGGGAATATATACTCCTCCCTGATAATGTTTTTTTCCTCCTTGACTGTGTTCTTTGGTCACTGCACAGCAAATGGCTTTCGTCACTATAAATGTTATATGTCTACTTTAAGACATGCATGATGATGAGTGTGTTTTATAATATATATAAATTTTTAAAGAGATACATAATAAAAAGAGTGATTGCTAATCAAGATAAAGGGTAATTCATTTTTCAGCTCCCATTTATTCGTAAAAATATTGTCTCTTTTTAAAGCTTTTTTATGCACTTCAGAAAACTCAGAATACATTTATTGCTTGAATTTTGCTCAAGTTATGATCAGTAACATTTATTCTCAAGAGTCCACATTTATATGAACTCCTCTACATGCATCTTCTTGACGTAACTGCATGGGATTAAGTTTTCATCTGTATATACTATTTCTATAGAAACATTTATAAATATATTGAGAGAAATTCTGAATCTCTAAATGCAAATAGATGAGAAAATAAATGACATACAACTACCAGCCACCAAGTCGGTAATCAAATCTATAGCATCATGTCTTGAAAGAGAATCACAGGATAGCATATTAAATACTTCACATCATTTTATTTTCTCCCAGAGAGAATATGACTTTCCTGTGCAAAGCATTCAGACTGCAGTTTGTGTCCTGTGCTCTCAGTCCTTCAAATTGTTTAAGACTTTAAAATTTAATCAAGGGATTTCTTAATGGAGGTGAAGGAAGACTAACATCAGAAATACATTTGACAAAAGGGTAACAAATTTCTACTTAATTATTTACAATGGCCTTATACTGCTACATAGAGACACAAAGTAGTCAGACTCTTGAGCATCAAATCCAACAGTCTGGAAAGACAAGGGCATCAGTTCGTCCTCATACCATGCAAGCAGTTTTCAAGATTGCATCTTGTTGATCTTCATGAAATTACAAGTCTAGGTTCTGATGCAGCATGCCAGTAATTTATGATCTCAGGTCACTCCAAGTTGAATATTTTCAGGGCACATCAAGTCTACTTGTCATTTGCATGCAACTCGTTTTATCACCTAAGAGATGTTTTTCATCAGACCACTGGGCAGACATTTGCAGTTCTGGCAGGCCTGCATTTAAAAAAAAGATGACCTCTCTTCATCCACCACAACATTAAAACAAACATCAATGCAAGATGTAATATTAAAGCAATTAACCTATTATCTTCAGGTCAGGTGTTTGTTATTTTGCCATTTACAGAATGACAAACTCTTCCACTTGGCTGCTGCTGTTTGGACTGGGCCAGCTGTCTGTTCTTTCTAAATGCTGTTTCAGTTGATTACGTGACTATGAAGTGCCCTTCTTCCTGCCATTTGGGATTATTCTTAGTTAACTCTATAGCTGAGCAATTTCCCTGCATTGCCTTTTCAAGTCAAAAAGAAAAAAAGGCAAATTCTGTATCTATAATGTTACATTGTTCTCACTTTGCAACTTTTGGACAGGTTTTCTTTTCCAGAGGAATCTGTCATGTTCCTATACACTAGGTGGAAAAATATACTAAATTCTTTGATATTGTTATATTGTTATTTCTAATATTATACCACTCACAGGGATCACAGGGCTCCTATAAGAATAATAGCAATTCAGAAAAGAAAGGCAACATTTCTCAAAACATTTCAAAATTAAAAGCTAAATGATAGAAGCTCCATATAGACTTCATGGAGGAAGTTTAAATATTTGAATAATTCTGATTTTGGGGGGGATGCGTGGAGAGGAGTTTGCAACAGGAGTAGAATTTATTTGCACTTGCTTAGGCATCTTCAGTTTGTGTCTATGCTAGTCATACTGGGTTCTGTCGTAAACAGTTCCAAAAGGGACTTTGTCCCACCCAGTGATAGGCATCTAAGTTAAATCCGAGTAAAAGCCTCCTGAGGGTTCCTGTTTCTGTCTAATGGGGGGAGAAAGGATGATTCATTCAGGTTCGGATATAGAATTGATGGATCTCTGACATTATGAGGGATGAATCTACTCTAGGTGCAGACTGCCAAGTGAGTCAAATCTTTGCTGTGGCTTTGTCTGGTTTACCTCATCAGCTTTCATATTTCAGCTACTGTAATTAGACAAGTATCTCTCCCCACTTTTTGCTATTCCATGTAGTAAGGCAAACAGCTCAACCAAACTTTCTGTCATGTCATCCTGTCATTAGTCTAAGCAAAACAAGATGGGGAACAAAAAAGTGTCCTTCCATACCACTACTGAAATCATCATACAGACATCATATATAACCCAGGTCATAGAATTTCCTCCAGAACATTTTCTGCAACATTCATAAGAGATGAAAAGTGCAAAGACCATCCAAGGATGAATTGTCACTTATAGGAGGAATCCAAATTAGTCTTTCAAAAGTGTAAGGTTTGTTCCTAGTTCATGTTTTCTGAGTGAAAGACCAGGTACACTTGGACAAAGAAATTACTTCTAACCTCCAGCAAATGCAAATAGGTATTATAAGGAAAAAACAAATAATTCTTGGTGTTCTATTTTCCTAAAATATATGCATATCAAGCACTCAGCAACAGTACCAATTAGACTAACCACAAAAGCCTGACATTTAATGTTGAAATAGATAGTAAGGGAACACAAATGAAACCTTTTTAGGGGAGTGAGGAAACTGAACATGAGTCACAACACCTGGAAGCATCCATTGACACTGTATGAGACTTAAAAAACAAACTGCATGAAGATTATAAAAATATAATTTTTTAATGGATGCAAAAAACTTGGGTGCTGCGGTGCCATACCTCTGTTTTATAGACTGCTGAATAATTTAGTAATGAATGTTAAAATTAGAATACGTTATGAAGGGCCATTAATATTGCATGAAGCATTGTTGAATTACATGGTATCAAAATTACATCTGTTATAGGGTGTTTCTTCCAGTAATGGTCAACTATGTTTATACACAGTCACTGCTTTTCTTAATTGTAAGTATTTTAGTGATGTTCTGGAGAGCGAAATCAACAGATGTTATATAGTATATAGCTCTTCCAGATGGCGAACACTCCTGCTTTAATAGGCTAAATCATCCCTTTTTATCATCAATACCTAAACCATCAGTAGAAAACTGTTGCTGGCTTTTTTTTTCTTGCAACTATTAAGTTGGAAAAAACTTGTCATATTTTTTTTCAGTGTGCCTTCAGAAAGATGACAAATGCTGAAGTCTTAATCCTGTAAATTTCTACTTGATTATGGTACACATCTGATTTTTCTCTGAAGTTCCCCAGGAAAAGGTTTGGAAAGTGTGAAAACTATTGTTGTTGAAGAGATATAGGCCCTATTTCTTTCTGTACCTGACCAAGTGTCACCATCTTTACCGTTTAAATTGTCATGCTTCTCTGTTCGCAGACAAAACCACAAGGCTTTGTGAAACAGCAGAGAATAAAACTTCCTCTTTGTTGTTAAGATACAGCAAGAAAGATGTCTTATACAGTAAATAACATTCTACTAATATGATATGCAGGATCATTCTATAAGGATAATACTGGCCAGTCTTTATTGCTACTACTTATATTGATTAAAAGATCATTTTTCATATTCTTTTAGTGAATGCAGTCTTCATAAAATGACATGAATTACTGAAACAGTATTTCAAGATACTAATAGACTCTTTAATTAGCATTTGAAAAGTAATAAAAGTTTTTGCATCTGACCCTTTTGGTTCAGAAAGGCATGACCATTGGCACAGCACTGTTGCAAACAGCTACCACTAACTACTTTCCTTATTGAAGTCTAATTACAGAGATTCAAATATCTGCCTTCCCAGATGTAAACCTATATTCATTTTGCTGCAATATTAATGTCAATCTCAGCACAGCTGTGAAATATAACAACCCAGCTTGTTGTACTAATGAACTAAAGAGTTTAATGTTTAAAAATTTCTAAGAATTATATTCAAGCACAGATATTTTTTGGTTGATATTAAGGTAACTTCAATGCTTAGTCACTGCCTAACTACTTAGACCACCTTCTGCTTCTTTAAAGCTCACTGAATCAAGTTGACTTTTCAGGCTTCTAGCTTGGCAGTTAGCATGGATGCATACTGTTTTTTTCTCCCGCTCCTGCCTCAAAACACAAGGTCATATCTCCATTCTTCTGTCCCTTGATGGGTACCCTCCAGCCGAAATCTGTTATGTAGCCATCTGTTTATTAACTACCAGCATTCTGCAAAACGCATCTGTAAACAAACCTAGATTTTTTAGAGACACCAACTAGCACTTTAGAAAAACAATTTCCATTTTCTGTGCCCCAGTCTCGACAGTGAATTCCCTCTACCTTCTGCCTATTTTGACCTTCCTGACTGAGCAAATATTGATCTTTTCCTTTGCGCTTCTTGAGTGAATAGTGAATGTTCCTCCTCTTCACGTGTTTTGTCTGTTCTCCAAAGTCTTTGCTGATACAATTATTGTGGTAATATATCCAAGACTTTCTAAAATCTGTTTTGTTTCTCTTGTCTGTGACTGAATGCATACTGAGTATAAATCATTAAAGAATTGCAGTGCTAACAGAGGTCCAAATTTTGGAAAATAAACTGCCATCTTTGGGTTACTGCAAAGGTTCTTCACTGGTGCAGGAGGGGGGAGGGAAAAAACAGAACCACTTTTCTTTCTTTGTGATGCTACAATCCCTGAGATTGAATTTGTCCCCATATTAAAAATTGAAGAGCTCCTTAGTCCGTTTCTTCTTGGTCTGATATATGTATGTGTGTGTACAAATATATACTAAGAGAAGAGCTGACTGCAGGCAACAAATAGAGTGTGTTCAGAGTTCAAATTCCTGTGCATGTTCCTTCAGTTGCTAGTGCCTGTCATTCTGCAGTATGATGGTTCATAGGTGCCCCTCAGTTACCGTCTTTGACTGGAAGTAGATATGTACTACTCATTTTGGCAGTGGCAAAAGTTGGAGGGAGAAAAATGGTGGCCTTTTAGAGGGAAGGAGTGGAAACTTTCCAGGCATGATTCTGGTGCAGACAGAAGTTTTAGCAGTAACTTGCAAGGCTGTCTGTAAAAACAGATGAAGAAAAGTACCATCACAGCTCATTTGCTATCAATTATATTGTGTCTTTTTGTTGGTTTGCTTTTTTTTAAAAAAACAGGTCATTAAGGGTCACTGCATTCTTTAACAACCTGAAACTCTCAAACTTTAAGCAAGTGAGAGGGGGACTAACTTAAAAAATGTATGACGAATATTACAACCAGGTGTCCTGTCAATAGAGAGAAACAGGCATCTGTTATAAGACAGGTGCTGAAGATCAGCACTGTTTCTAACTTCAGGGATCAGACCATAAAAATAGCTGACTGTGGAAGAGCTAAATAGACAATAAGCTATAGTGAATACACTACGAGCTGTAGTTATATATAATATAGCAAACTAATTACCATGGCAGGTAAATTACTGACAATCCCATGTCTTACATAAGTGTGTCAGAGTGTAGGTGAATTACCTGAAAAGGCTATTGAGGCTAAGAGTCATTTTAGTTAAGCCTTGCTAAAGGAGAGAGAAGGTAGATGGTGCATGCCACAGATACTGACAAAATCCACTCTTACAGCTAAACCACAATTCAGTGACATCCTGAGTGTGAGTACTTCCTATACGGCATCTTAAATTATCATGTAATCATATAAATTTATCATATAGCTATGTATCATACAGATTATACAATAATTATTATATTGCATTAAAAGCACCATAATCATGATACAAATAATCAAGCACTCCACTTTATTGTAAACCATACCAGTATTCAGTGGTTCTAAATTGTAAGTGTCGAGAGCAAGATATGATTTTCACACAGATTATTCACACAGCCAGTGCGCAGCATTCTCAAAGGAACCTCTTGTGAACGGGGTCTATGTAGTACAGAATATAATTGAAATAAAATATATGAGAGCTCCAAGGAGAAATAAAGATGTCCTAAAACATCTTTAGGCACAGGTATTTTTTACATGCAAAAAAACGCAGTAAAGCTCTATCAAACACTGCATGGAATGGTCTTAATTTTAACTCTTTTATGTTAAATTCCACATGGAAAATGCTCCAGTAATGTGTGTACTTTTGTTTATTTAGTACAGGTCCATAGCCTTCATTGCCTTACAAAGCATTATTTGCTGCTTTCTAGATTTGAATTAGTCTCTCAATCTTCCTCCAACAGAAATCTTCCAGCTGTGACTGTCAGCAATTCCTCTTTTTAGTCATAACAAAACATGTAGTGCCATATCCAGAGATAAATTAGTCTGGTGGGTTCAGAGATGGGAGTCAGCAAAATTAAAGAAGGAAAAAATTACCTAAAAGCAGAATAACAAGGTTGACAACAAGCCCATGCTGAGAGTGCATGGCACAGATAGCTGTACAGTGTAATCAGCATAAAACAAATAAATGCTGTACTTCTAGCTGAAGAGACTCCAAAATTTCTGTCCAAACAATATAAATAAAAACTGCTTCTTAAAGTTTCTGAACTTTTTTCTGACCAGTTAAGTACCAGTTATTATTAAAATTATCTCAAATTTTAGAAGGCAGATGATTCTTTTTGTTTCCATTAAGCTCAACTGATATGTGCTTTGTATCCCTACAAGAAGAGATATCAGTTCATAAAAAATAAGTGTGGTGTATTTAAGAGAAAACATGTTTTACACATCTCTCACCACCTCAAATTTGCTGTAGCTTCAGAGATGATGTCTTTACTGACAGAACTTACCTGAAAAACTATTTCTGTGACATAAAGATCTATTACTGACCACTGATTTGCAATTTTATAGACAGAAAGTTGATATATTAATGACATTTGGTAGGAGAAGGTAAGATGACAAACCTCACAAGTCGAGATAAGGATGGGGAGATCCCTCACCGATTGCCACCATAGGCAAAACAGACTTTGACTTGGAGAAAAATAATTTCATTTATTGCCAACTAAAATAGAGAAACAAAACAAAATTACACTAAAAACATATTAAGGATTTAATTTAAAACTGACAAAGGAGCAGTGTGTCAATCAGTAACTCTGAAAGACACTGTGAGAAAGAGATGTTTTAAGAAACACACCCATGCTCCTCGGTTCCTTCAACGGGATGGTAAATTTCTGGTGGTCTGATCCAGCAGCAAACAGCAATTCCCTTTACAAGACAGAGCTGTCTTGGACACTGCACTGAAGAGTAGAGTCAACACTCAGCTTCCTTCCTATTCGTGCTTCACCTGATTCAGGAGGGCACTGAAAAACATTTATCCCAGCTAGCTGTAGGTACCTAACCAAACACTCTTCCCATCAGCTTTTCACATAGTCAGTGGAGATATGAATCATGGCAGTTCTGGTCATTATTTAGCCACTTAAGTTAGGTGTCTAAATTAAATCAATGCAGGCCTGACACCCTGCATAAAAGTGGTCTCCCAAGGCCAAACTTCAGGCATAAAGTGTAGGAGGAAAACTGTTTACTCCCATGGGCAATGTTTTTGTCTAAGACATTCAGATGTGTTACTAAACAAATGAGCGTGCGTGTTATAAATATGGACCTGTCCCAGCTAAGAAATGTGCTGGTGCCTCAGCCGAAAACTGAAAAATAACTCTCTTAACAGGTGACTTAAGGACAGATTCTTATTATATTTTGTCATGTGCTGTGTAATTGAAAATACAGAATAACTCAGCTGGCTTTAATAAACACAGTCCCCAAAGTACTTGACTTTCACTGATTTTCAGCATAAATGTGGGCAATATTTAGTTTGTCAGCATAATAGTGGCGTCTTTTTTTGATACACAGTAAGTGGCAATATCAGCATGGTGATAAACACAGACCTGCCTTGGCTAGTATTTTTGTCCCCATTTCTGAATACTCTGTCAGGCATTCTGTCCAAAGCTTTCTGATTTTCTGAAATGGATAGTATTATGGAGCTGTGGTAGTCATTCCATGACGAAGGTTGTAAGTACCTTCCATTATAAGCTCAATTTGGCCCTTACATCAATTGTAACATCAGACTGTTCTATTAGAAATCTCTTTTGTGTGGTGTTCTGAAAGATTTTTTACCCCTAGAAAGTTTGAGATTAACTGGACAAGGCATTTTTGAGGTTTGAGAAGCTGTAAAATCAGTGGTAATTTGCATTTGTTACATTATCCTAATGTACTTCAGAACAGCATATCTCCAAAACAGCATGTTGTAGAAACAGCAAATGTGGCTTATTCTCTTGTCTTCAGTGAGAAGTTTTTGAGGTTTACAGGACTAGACAGAACTACCAGGGCAGGGCTAGGGAAGAAGCAGGGCTTAAAAGGTTCACAGGAGCCGGACTGCTGTCAGAGCTTTTTTTTAGAAGGTACTCAGCAAAAGCAGCCCTTTGGAACATCTTCCTGCCTAAGAACACTTTAAAAGATAGAATTAGGAATAAATAGAAATATAAGATTAAGATTTCTCTTACTAAAAATAACAAAATTCCCTTAATAATCAGAGATGCTAATTTTCAGAGATGTCTCTCTGTTAGCTTAGAAAAAACTTTATTAGAACATTCTGCAAGAAATGAGAAATGTGAAAGTCAGCAACTGTAATATCCTCAAAGAAGGTTAATAAAACCTAAAGATCAGAAACTTTAACATTTTTATGTCAGGTACCAATACCTCACTTACTTCTTTCTCCTAGACTTGACCATCATCATGTAGCTTTCACATATAGTTCAAATGCCATATATTGACCTAGACTTTTAGGTCATGATCACTTTACTAAGTAATAAAACACAACTGCAAAAACATAATGTTAAAATAGAGGTACCATAAAGTACTGAAAAAAACATCACAAATTTAAGCAAAAAGAAATCATACTTCTATGCTGTTCTATCCCCCCTTCTCTAGCTTATGAAGTATCCTCTGTAAAATTCTTAGAACACACACACATATATATACATATAAATTACATAGGCTTAACTTTATCATCCCAGGTAACTGATATACTTCTAATGTAAATCTCATTTTTCACACTTTAAGGCTAATAAACATGGATTTAGAGCAAGTGCCATTTTATAAGCCTGTAAACTGTGCAACAAAACATAGCCATTACAAGGTGAAGATCAAAGTTGCCCTCCAATTTGCTTACAAATCAGAAGTTACAGTATTATACATACTGTTCTTCATATTAGTATTTTATATACCTTACTGAAGGTTTAATGCACTGTATTACGTATAATTTTCAGTATAATTCATGGAACATATAATTATGCTACAGAGCAGAGGCAAGTATGGAAGCTAGTATGGAAGCTAGTATGGAAGGCATGGAAAAGTAATTATTTCACCTAACTTCAGTCACTGTGTTCAAAGTAGTTGTCCTCTATCCCATGAAAACATGTAACACCTCCAGAAGGTAACTAATGCCCTTTGCAGAGTCAAAGATGAAATTCAGTTACCTCAAAATAAGAATTATCTGTTTCAAGTGTCCTAGGATATCTTAGACACCAAGATCTTGTTGGCAGACATGATCCCTTTGGAGACCCCTTTGGAGCTGTTGCTGAAAGCAAAGCAAAGCATATCAAGATATTTAAAATATTACTAGATTAAATGCTTGGGGAACTGAATTCCATCCAGCCATAAAGTTTAAACTAAATAAAAAGCTTTCTTGGTGACTTAAATTAGATAAGGGTATTGCCACCCACACTCACAGACAAAACATAAGCCTAAAGGGTGGGTTTGCTACTCATGCAACTTTTCTTTCTTTTAAATTGCATTACCTGAACAGCACAGGTCTGCCAATCTACACTGCAGATGCAGTACAGTTGTACTGTCACAGAGATATAATGAAGGTATAATGAGTGACTTTTACACTAAGGAGAGCAAGCACAGAGAGTCCTTTGAGTCCTTAACTTGTGAAAATGCCATCATTTAACAAAATAATTAACTGTGTTCTAAAAGCATGTTTTTCAGTATCACTGACTTTAAGTATATGCTTGAACTTAGCAATTGCCAAGCTTTTTCTGAATGAGAGTTTAAAAGATGGGGGATAAACACAAGACAGAGAAAAAGAGACCACTGGGAAAAAACTAAAGAAAGCTAAAAATATTTTCTCTTCTTTAGAGTAAAACATTTTATTGGAAATACATAATGATCTAACTACAGTGGTGCTCCTCTTACAATGAAAATTTATTCTTAAATGATTTAGCAATGGCAGTGTATGATGAATAAATTATACATGAAGATTACATAAGGCAGCATTAGAGTGTCAATTGCAACTTTTTTTTTTTTTAACTGAATTAAATGAGGGTTCTAACATTTGAAAAAGTTGTGAACAATCCAATAGCTCAAGTGCATGAATCCAGTTTTACACAGATAATTTAGCAGTTCTTTCCAGTATTTATACTTGTGTTCTAACCAGAACTGGTACTGTTCTATGCATCATATGTACAGAGTCCTAAGAAGAAATTAAGATGTTATTTTTCTTGTGAAGATACAAATCTTGAGCTCGAGGAAGGCTCCTACGTTTTTTGCAGATTTTTGTAAAGTCTGAGGTGCTCTGAGTGAATTTTACCCATCCATTCTTCCTCTTCATGTGTAAATGATGCCATATCAATATTCGAATATAGTTACAGGAGTCTACACACTTAATGGACTACTGGAGCACTCAGTGCTAACCAGCTGATTTAGTCTACAAGTTTCTGTCACTATGAAATAAATCTGTGCAGGAATTTGAAGTCCTATTTACAACTACCCTTCCAATTCAGTAATTCAATAAACCATCTAACTCTTGTAGCTTAGTCATTTAAGCACCAAATGAGTGGTATGTAAGCTCCCTTGGTAGTCAGCTGATGACAACTGTTAAGGGGATGCCCTGCATGCAAGTGTGAAAAATGTATTTTTAAAAAATGCTTCTGTGTTCTTTAATGGTTGCCTAAATCAACATGGCAGATTTTGTTCCGTAGCATCACTCATCTTTCTTCAAACAATTCTAATTATTATCTCCTACCAAAAGACTAACAAAGAGAACCCATCTCAGATCAATTTTTAATGACAGATCCTTTTAATGATTGCTATCCACAGTACACAGATTTTTTTATTAAGCTGACACAGAAAATTAGTTCTACCTTTCCTTTAAAAATCCTCTCCCACAAACAAATGACACTGAATATCAGACAGGAGAATAGTAAATATATCCTTGGAAACTGTGATTCTTTCAAACAATGTATATTTGATAGACATTAAAAAGATTATTAAATCCCTCTCTTCTTGCTGTTTGGCATGACCAGACTAATACATTTAATTTTAGTTGTTTGTTTTTTTTTTTTGTCTATACATTAAATGAAACCAAAGAAACAGACAGCAGACAACTCTTCATTCAGAGACTAATAAGCTCAATAAGCCATAAGCCCTGCCTCAAATGAGCTATCATTTTTCACTTTTCTTAAACATCTGGGAGGCATTAACAAATTTTTCCTGGGAAGGGAACTTGTTTCCCTATCCAAAGGAATTATATTCTTTGTATAATGTCTAAATAACAAGCCACTTTAAGAAAAGTATAAGCTGAGGAGCTTCTGTAATGTAAGTGCTACATGCAGGTTATACGTGGGTAAAAGCCCATGCTGAAAATTCTACCTGTCCAACTTCCCCTGACTGCAGGCATCCTCAACATGGAGAGAGATTCTGCTGTCTTTCTGAAGTACTGTGTGGTTGAGAATTCTGATCTTTTACTGTAAATCTTCACTTTGCAACATCATGCTAGAAAGTATTACATGGTCTGTGATACACAAGGTCATATAAAGTAGACATGCTGCAGACCCTGTACGGAACACTTATCTACAGTTCATACGGTTTCTACTGAATTATTTCTAGATCTTTTTCCATCCTATGACCCTACTATTCGACCTACACATGACAGCACGTAAGATCAGTTCTGAAGGTTACACATTTCATCTCTAATACCCAGAAAATAGCTTTGTCCAAGTTTTCAGTCCTATCACTGCACCTGCACCATGCTTCTGAAGAAGGCAGTAAATTCAAAGGGTTGAAGCTCTGATGACTAGAGCTGAATCTGAGGAGAAAATCTGGCACTGATACCTAGGAATGTGAAATTCCATGTCTGAGAAGGGCAAGTTTCTAGAAAGCTGACTATCCATGATGATTAAAAAGCATTTTTACAATTAGACAAAGAGCTCTGCTGCTCTACATTTCATTGCTATAGTCTGAACATTCACTCAGTAAAATAAAAAATAATATTACTCTTTATTCCAGTGATTGTCAAACTAAGCTCCCAAGAGGACCCTCGTCATACTCTAAAAACAGGACAAACCCTCTCAGCAGCACACGCTTCCACTTACAGTTTTAAGAACACAATAGGGCTTATAGAAGTTACAAATCAAAATTGTTTCCAGTTTGCCTTCTCCTGATACAGTTTAGTCTCAGAAATTATAATTGAGCCATATATAGCAGTGAGTGGATGAAAAGGAAATGCCACAGCAAGAACACAAAGGCTACCTGACACATGATGCCTTTCTCTCTGTCAAGGCACTTCTTGTGAAATACTGACTGGTACCTTGAGGAAATTAGTATGAATTATAGTCATGGGAGGAGAGAAAAAGAAAGATGTTAAACTTGTCATTCTTGCTTTAAAGGTTATTTCTAATCTTTCATTTAATCTCCTTAACGAGATGCCTGCTGTTGCCCTAGACATACTTACCTACTTCAACAGGTGACAAATTGAACCCCAAACTTCAATTAATAGAAGATAATAGCTAGAATCATAAAGAAGAACTTAAAGAGAATTTAAAATGTTCAGGAGTGACCCATTCCTGAGTTTTAAATGTTAATTTTATTCAGTGGATTTTCAAAATAAAAGCATATATGCTCCAACATAAAGCATTACATGGATATTCAATAGTTTTACCAGTGAATATATGAGGATGTTAAGTTAGTCTATTTACAGTTTATGGGCTATGATTCATATTCAGTACTAGTACTAAGTGTCAGATTGCAAACATCACTTTGAACCTGGGCCTTGCATGTCCTCTGCTGACTTTCAGCTCAGCACTGAGCTAAATCCCACAGGTGGTGTAATGAGAAATACTTGCTTTTATCACAGAGCAGACAACAAGAGTCATTAAACTTTGATGACTTAAATGGGATAATGTTCAACAAAGAGATGCATGCAACCCAGAATATTTTTCTTTTAAGTTTGACTGTGAAAGATAGCATTACTTGGTAACAAATTACCCTGCAAAGGCTTTGGTAACTTGTCTGAGAACTATGTGAAGAAGTTGGTTGACAATTATAGCAGAAAGGTTTACTGAGACACTCTTCTCTCCAGTATGGGTACACTCCATAATAAACCTCAGAGTTTGTGCTCACCAGTTATCCATAGGAGGAGACATGAAAAAAGAGCACAGGAGCTTTCTGTAGCCATCAACTTGACTTTCATCCACAACAACTAATGCATCAGTGATACAAGGGCATGCACCCCAGTCTCCTTCCATTATGTACATGAGAATGTCTTGTGGGTTAGTCATTTCACATACAGTCTTGTATGACTGGAGTGAGACAGACTGAAAAGAGAAAGGTCACCTGCTGAAATGTAAGGATATTTCATGTCCTGGAGGAAATACTCTGTGACAGAAGAAACTCAAGAAGGATTTGGGGCTCTTTTACAAACTTCTACCCAAAATCTAAGGATGCTCACTAGTCGTGATAAAACACAGAGAAACATGTGCACGCTCTTACTGGTTTACATGATCTGGTCCTTCATTAGCAAGGCATGACATGCTTATATGTGTCTCTGAAGATTGTCTGTAAACCCAGAATCTACTTGATACATTTTTTGTGGGGAAAGGTGTTTAAATTACACTGGAGGCTGAGCAGGAGTGATGACACCAAACAATGTTGCATCCTGCTTATGAGAAGTAGTAATAGTGAAGGAGAGTGTGCCCTGAAAGGATGCCAGAGGTTACATCTACACTGCCAAATGCACCCACACCAAGGAGTGAACCCTGCCTACGGACCAAGAGGTAGAGAATAGTGCTCCACACTGCTGAGCAATAAATCACTAGATCAGACTGGCTATATCCACAATACATAGAAACCAGTGCCTAGGAATGTGTGGTTAGGGCATGCATGAAATGTTGGGATAATATCGCACAGAGGAAACAAAGTGATTCATTCTTGTCTATAACACCTTTTTTAAAAAAAAAAAATCCTGGATATATTTGGGGGTCAGCTGCTTGATGCACTGTGAGCTTCAGCATGAATTACCATTCACGCAATCTGGAGTGGCAGGGGACCTGCACACCGGAAGGAATTTGGAACTGAAACTGATTAACACCAGAGATAAACTGGTGTTAATCACTGATAAACTCACAGCGGGCAGTGAAGAAACATACTCAGGCTAAGACAAGTTTAGGAGTACATATTCCCCTGTGTATCTCAGGAAAATGTACCTGGGATAGGTAATAGCTAATTATCCTTTCAACGTGTATCTTTTCCTATGAATTCAGTCTTTCTTACTTAATATTGAGTGATTTTATTTCCATGATGATATGAGGCAAAGTTTAATTCCACCAGAGCAGGTACAAATCTTTAGAGGGGGAATATGAATGCAAGGAAATGCTGATTATTATCACTTAAAATATTTTATGCCAAAGTACAAGAGCTTTCTGGATTTCTTTTTTTTTTTATTTTTTTTTTAAACCTTGTAAAATTTCATGACATAGTAATTATACTTTCTCCCCTTGCCTTGTCACTGTATATTCAAACCCTCTCTCTCCAACCATCCATTAAGCACTTAGGTAGAAGATGACCTTCAAAATTAAAAATGTATTTTGCTCTTTTTTAGTGTCTACACATTAGTACTGAATAGAGACAGCCGCTTCTTACGGACAGTGCCCTGAGCAATACAAAATTCCTGTTTATCAGCAGACATCCCTGCTACTTCAATGCTTATCACTAAAATGAGATAATAATAATAAATCCCCTTCTTTTTTAAGGATGACACACTTCCCTGGCACTGTACCCTCTGTTGGCACCATATGATCAGATCAAAAGAAGAGTGACTTAGGGGAGTGTGGAAGAGCAAATTATTCACAGTGAATAATTTAATAACATTTAACCTCTTTTCCATGTGTCAAGTCCCCACAAGTAGCTTAATACTTTCTCAGCTATATTCATTACCTGAGAATATTCACTAAGTATTTTCTCCAGTAACACGGATTTTAAATTTTTCATTTGAACTGTTTATTCAAATGCAGTATTGTTTTTCTTGATACACAAATTTTGTTCAGTGAATGGATAAATGCAAATGAAGTCAGGTATCTGGTGGAAAAATCTTAGATTAAAAATCCATAATTTACTCTCCCAAATATTTGCTATGTGAGCAGTAAACATATTTCTAGTAGCAAGTTTTCACTAGAATGCCTGCAAGTATTGTAAGTACAACTAGAAGACATTTAATAGCTATATTCTGCTTCTTAAGTTAGTCTCCTTGAATGGGAACCTGATTCTTCCCCCACCCCCTAGAAAACACCCCAAAAGCAAAATAATGCCAATATTAGAAGAAACAAGACTGATATTAATTTCTCTCTTAAATCAGTTTTCTTCTGCACAGTCTTTTAAGGTTTTGGGACAAGTTGTGATGTCTCCTTATTTTCCCTTTCTTGAAAGTACTCGGACAGACACTGAGCAACCTTATCTATGAAAAACTATCTATAGCAGCGTAAAGGTCAGCCTCACCCCTTGGCCAGGAGACTTTGGAACAGTAGTTTTATAAATGTAATCTGGCCTCTTTTTTTACTAGCAAATGTGACAGCCCTTTGTCATAGCTCTCATAAAGCCCTCTCCCTTTTCATTTTCAGGTGCTTTATTTATTATGTGTCTTAGTTTTTCTCTAAACGCTAGTTCAGCAGGAATGATCAAACAGATACTAAAGCAGTTCACCCGTTCTGTGCTCCTTGCAACATTTCATGATGGCAGTAAGGATTTCCATAGAAGGTTATTGAGATGTTACAGTGTTTACTAGTACCTACTGCTTTCCAATCTTACTGCTTTTTGCAACACGCAGAACCCATTGATTACTCGTTTGCATTGTGCGTGGACTCATTCAAGCATACACAAGGTTGAATTCCTCCAGCTGTTATTGCTGTGCTTGACCGTGAAGGAGAAACAGCTCATGCATGACCCTCCTTTCCATAACTCTGATGGCTGTAGCATGATTTTCCTTTAATATCATCTGCAAAGAAGACCCAAAGTTTATTTTACCCAAAATGACAAAATAACTGTAGATCTAGATATGGATATCTGTAACTGATGGCCACAATGTTAGTAAAGGGGTGAGGGGTTTAGAGGGGTCATTCCTTTAAAGCCATTGTACAAAGAGAAGGCAGCTACTGCTGCTGCCACCTTATGCACTGACAGTGGCTCTGTTGCTCAGTTTCCTTTTTGTAGCTATATTTGCAACCTTTACATTGTTGAGACTTGGTCCCTCCTTTCTTTCATGCCTTTTATTTTATCCTTAACACTTCAGTCTCTTTTACGGACACCCCCTTGTCGCGGGGAAAGAGCTTGCGTGCCCTTGTGAGGTTGTGAGCTATGCTGATGGTGGCATATGCCTCTGGTAGGGTCTCCCAT
>JANHGB010048506.1:0-16986 GCA_026283785.1 Coracopsis vasa
AGTGAAGCCATGCTGGCTGTCACCAAGCACCTTGTTGTTTTTCATGTGCCTTAGCATGCTTTCCAGGAGAATCTGCTCCAAGATTTTGCCAGGCAGAGAGGTGAGACTAACTGGTCTGTAATTCCCTGGGTCATCCATTTTCTCCTTCTTGAAAATGGGGGTTATATTCCTCTTTTTCCAGTCATTGGGAACTTCAATAATATTGAGAATATTATTCATATTATTAAAATGTAATATTACACACACATACAACATCATCAGTTTGGGATTTTTTCTCCTTCCCAGACTTTTTTGAAAGAAGACTGCTCAAGATAGGAGAGTAAAATCTGAAAGGAATTCAAAGGTTTATCTTTGGAGGAGTACTCCATGAATTTAGGAGCTTACTAAGTCTGGAGCTCCTAAGGATTTAAAACCTGTTGAAGGATATGCTCAGAGGGTTTTGTCTGGTTTTGTTTGGTTTTGTTTTGATTTGCTTTGTTTCAGATTAGAGGAACAATTTAGAGAAAAATATAATGCAATTTAAGAAAAAGAGATCTAAACACAGCTAGAAATAGTCATGGAGAGATGCAGAATGGAGAGTGATGGCTATGGAGAAATACTGCAGAGGAGGCTATTGGTTACAATGGCTGACAAGCTGAACATGACTCATGGTGTTGTGGAAAAGCAAACAGCACATTATGATGTATATAAACTAATGCTGTACCCTTAAGATATATGAAGTAGTACCATCCTGTAATGTTCTGGCACAGCCTCTCCTGCAGAGCTATGACTTGTATGGATGTTGAATTTAATAAGAATACGAATGATGAACAAACGTAAAAAGGATATTCATAAACTGTAGAATCATGCAGATGTAAGACTGACCAGATAAAGACATGACAATTACTGAATTTTTGTCTTTTCCTACAATCTCCACTTTTTTCATCTTCCCACAAGTCACCAATTCAAACCTGAAGTTTTGAAAGAAAGTAACTACAAGAAAGAAGATTAAATTCTTTTCTACATCTGCTTTTTTTTTTTTTTTTTTTAAGACAAGGAATACTAAATTGAGGAATTGACTTTAGGATGAGGAAAATTCTTTTAACAAAGCAGTGAAGTGCTGAAGTAGCTTGCTAGGAGAAATGCTGGAGTCCGTCAGATTACCTTTAAGAGCAGGTTGGAGGGATATTTGTCAGGAAAGACAGTTGATCCTTAGGGTGAAGAAATAACCTAGATAACCTCTTCAGCTCTGTTTTATAGATTCCTCTGAGGATTGCAGCGTGCTGTTTTGACTTACAACACAATGCCATTCATGGCCTGTACAAAGCTAACCAAGTCTGTGTGTTTCGATTTTCTTCTACCCTACTTTTTCCGTGAGTGTTCAGAAACAGCTAGTACATCCTGTAGCTGGTATTTCAAAAGACTGGGTAAGTGAACCTTTCAACAAAATGCTGTTTGAAAAAATTTTACTCATTAAAGGGCGCTAAGACTTTTGCAATGAGGTGATACAATATATCTAGAGTAAAATATCCCAGTATACAGGCATATCAGCTTAAAACTATAGCACCTTGGCTACTCCATGGAGGACAAGTGGGTTTTGGCTGATTTCAAGACTCCACCTTTCTTAGTGTCTAGGCATGCATAAGCACACAAGCTCCCATTCTACAGCTGGAAGACAATAAATTGCAATAAGGGTTTCTCTAGGGTGCTGAAGTTGTGCTGTTTAAAGTCCTTAAGATGAGTGGAAATACTTTATTTCAATTTTACCTGCAGTGCCTGTCAGATAGAGCCAGTCCTCTGTATCATTTGTGAACCTTTCACTCACTCTCTTTGGCGACCAGTTAATTATTTCCACAACATTCATTTTAGTAGCATTACTCTGTCAAGTAGCTCTTCAATGTTTTGGGCAGGTATTAAAAACATGGCTCTTCAGCATCTGGAGTGCATTGGCCAGATGCCGATGCCTGTTTGCAGAAGAACAAACACTTTCCTTCACCATCAACTTCATCCTTGGTATCCATGAAACAAGATGCACTGCAAAAGCAGTGATTTGATCTCCACATTTCAGTGCCAGGGAGCAGGCTAATGCTCTGAGGTAATTGTGTGTCCACCCTGGCATGTGCAGGTGGTGTACATGCACAATATGTGATGCTGAGGTCTCCCTGGGCAAGACTAAGGTGTTGGCTTGCCTGCTTGACATCAGTCAGACATTCGCACACTGTACAGATAACTGTAGAGGAAGGCAGAAGGCTATGTAGGAGCAGCTGGTTGCTGATTTCCTGGACTGCAAGTGAAAATCCTTTAGCTGTGTGCTAGGTTGGTGTAGAATCAAGAGATGGTTTTCACAGGCTCCAGTCCAGCACAAAGATTTGCTCAAATGTGTTAGGAGTGTGATGAGTACTGTTCCCAAGGACTTGCCAAGGACTTGGCCTTTACTTGGAGGACAGTGTGGGCACTGATGTGGCTGTATCTGGCCAAAACTGTTTCTATTTTCTTCACCTATTTTGCATTTATCTGTGATCTGGTTTTCATCTTCATCCTTCTGATAGAGGTACTTCAGTTCACCTTGGTGTTTGTATTTTCCTGAGAAAAAAACTCCAACCTTGCTGCCTTGAGTTGTATCTTTATACTAGATATTGTTTATATTTTTTCTCTTTTTATTTTTCTGTTCACGATTACCTCCTAATATTTAATAAGATTCTGGGAAATTCAGATCATACCTTTCATTTTGTATAGCAAAGCTTTTGTTCCTACCTTAATATAAATGGTTCTCATTATTTTTTGTCAATGGTAGTGATATAAATACAGTTTTATAGAAATATTTGTTTATCTCACTGAAGATCATGTGGAAAAGATTAATACAAATGTTGTTCACTATGAAAATATTAGTAAGAGACTCTTTAAAGACGGTGATACAGATCTCTTCTTTTACAGTGAACAGGAAATCTAGCTCATACTGCTCCCTGAATAAAAGTACATACAGAGGTTTCTTCTCATCAAAGTTATATGTCAAAAGGGATCAAAATTGACTTGTTCATTATTCCCAGTGTTTAATGGTCACTAATATGCTGGGTTTAGGTTTATCTTTTTTGATACCATAAGCAACACAATTTAGAATTAGCTCTCGAAATCTTTCATTAGAAAAAATAAAGATGTCGTCTTGGAACAACTTTTCACAAGAGCCTGAAAAACATTTCTGGTTTGATTTTTCTAAAAGCTTGTAATAGTCCTAAAAGTTCTGATGCTAATTCTGCTTCTTAAGTATTTTTCTCCTACCTGAGACCACATTTTCAAAGTAGCTCCAAAATATTAAGTCAGCCAGCAGCACATGATCTCTGTCATACAGTGAACTTAAAAATCTCAAAATAATATCTATGCTCCTGAAAAACAACAAAAGCACAATAGTTCTTTCAAATTGTATAATTTATCAGTCTAGTTTTTTTTAGCCTGCAGGCAAGTAATGAAAAATTCAAGTTTTGTGTACTGCTGCCTAGGAACTGCAACTTGCCATTTGTGCTGGTTCTAACATCTGTTTTACCTGCATAGCTAACATGTTTTATAGAAACCTCTTATTTCAAAAGCTCTTTCTGCTTGAAAGAGCTTTGTGCTTGTACAGTCTTGGTCACTAGTATTTGCAGAGGAATAAGCAAAAGGGAGATTTTAATCTGTAAACCCATGAGGATATTACAGTAGAAAATGACTGGCTGAGGAAAAGGAAAACAAATTCAATCTGCTAGTCAAGAAGTAATGCCTTTGGGATAAATAATCTGAACTATCATAGGCAATGATGAATATATTAGTTACTAGCACTCAGGAAAAAGACCCTTTTGAATTGCTGTGAATATTTTTCTGAAGATGTATATTAACCAGGATGGCCTAGGTGCAAACAACTTTTCAGGAAGACCCTAAAACTCTGATGGCCAAAGGGTAGAAGTATATCAGAGGATGAAACTTTCCATATTTTCTTTAGTTTTTATATACTTTTTCTAAACAACTGCAATTAACCACTGACTTACAAAACCAAACCCAAATGATCTGATAATCCAGATCCAGACTTAATCACTTTATATCATAAAGCTTGTGATAATGTTTCTTTACGTTGCTTGTAATTACAGTCAGGTTTTGTCCTTTAGGGCTACCTTTGAATTTTGAAGGTGGAGAATGTCTTCATATGTCTTACCCCTACATATTATGACAAGAAAAGAATGAAAAATAGTGCTAAGAAACTGCAGCTGCTTATAAGGGGTGCCACCTCCTAGGTATCAAAATAGCAAATTGCAGCCCATTAGGATCATTTGTACAGTGAGAGTATACAAACTTATTTATGTACGCAGGTGTTCAGCCAGCTATTAACATGTGCAAACATGTCATTTTTGCAGCTGTCCATACATTTGACACACACACCTCCAATCACTTTAAAAACTCTAATAGGATAGTGTCTTTCTTAATTAGTTCAGCCAATAGATGTTTTTCTGCAGGTGCTTTGGAATCCACAATAAGTTTGTACTGTCATTATATTTGTTCACTTAAGAAACACATTGTTTTTGATTCCTTTGACATATAGCTGGTTCTAATCTTCAAAAGTAATATTCATGCATTCCATCATTTCCATCATTTTTAGAACAGATGATTGCTGTAACTTGTTTGAAGTACAGTGAAGAGCCTCCTCCTTAGAAAGCCCATGTAATATATCAAAATAGATTTAAGTTTATTAAGTAACTCAGCTCAGTTTCTATTTTTGTTCTTGCATGAATAAAACCTTCTACCACAAGTGTTGAAATCTGGTTCTTATATAGTATTTGTGTTTGGAAGAGAGTCAAATGTTCTCTGAACTTTGTTGAAGGAAGCTACTTTGGTGATGATACTGGGAAAACCTAAAGTGCTGCAAACTGTGATTTGGATGAAACCGCAAAATGAGTTTGTAGTAAAGTGAGAGAGAATGTCTATAAATCCTACCTGAAAGCCTTTTCTTGGGTTAGTGGCTAATGTTTCTTCCCAGCTGGTGATAGCTACCAGCTTCAGTTAAGGTGTAGTCAGATGTGCTCTTGTAACATGATCTATATGATTTAGGAAATTATTATCCTGACTTCCATTTATTTCTCTTTTTGGTGCCAGCTAGCATCGCATCAACTGAAGTAACGAGTGTGCCAAGCCCTCTTAAAAACTGGACTTTGTACTGCCATGTTCCATCTTCTGACTTCAGCTTCTCCCAGAAAATCAAAGCAAACCTCATTAGCAATAAAGAGGTCCTTCCAAACACCTCTGTTAACAAAATGCCATTTACACGTGGTTGCCTACTGCTGTTTGCATAAATACTTGATGTGCTTTGTTTAGCAGTCTAAGTCCCATATGTATCCAGTTTTTCCAGCCATGCTTTTGCATAACAAAGAGCTGATTTTTAAAACTTCTTCAAAATAATAAAATTTGTTGACTTGAGAATGATACTGGGTCAAAACCTCTGGAAGATTCAGTGTTCGTTTTCATCTTGATCACAAATAGCAGCGTGTAAAGATGTACAATGCATGGTGTATGATGAAGGATTCAGGTGACTTGTTCAAATTGATCCCAAAGGCAGTATCAGAGAAACTTTTTTTAATTAAAATAAAACCCTAAAATATAAACCTAAATCAGTTGTCGTAGGAAGTGTTGTGGGTTTTTTTTTGTTTTTACTTAAACTGAAATTTTTGTTGTGGTAGTCCCAGTGCACTGGAATAATGGAACATTTAAAAACTGCTGTACTGAGACGTGACTTGTGGCATGGAAGCTGGGATTATGCTATGGTATTAGCTTTATAAGCATATCTTTGATGATCTGTCAGCTACCGAAGCTGTAGGCAAGCCAAGGGAGACTTCTTGCTGATGCAGAGGCACAGAAGTGTAATTAATGAAAGTGTCCAAGTGCTGAAACAATGCAGCTAATAAGATTTTGAAATTTTGCATGCCTGTGGTCAATACAGGTTGTTCTGATCTTCTTCAGAGAGCTAGGAAGAAAAAAGGGATTAAAACTAAGGAGTGAGAGCACCTGATGTTAGCAGACATGAGGATTTGCCTGCCCGTAGCTCGCAGGGGACCAAGGAAAACAAACAAGCAGCATCAGGTTTTAAGAAAGGCTTTTCTGTAAGATACACTTTGCATCAGATCTGTCTGGTGGCTGAATAGCAACTGACACTGACAGAATACACCAGGGCTGAGCTACTGTCAGATTCTTGCAAAGATCATTGCTGCAAATCCCAGGGTAGCTGCAACTTAAAAAGTCTGTGATCTGATAGGAGCAGATTATGGGGCTCTATCCCTCCACCTTCCCCCAGCATCAAGAAAGAAGATGGCTGGAACATGGGAAATGAGTGGAATGCATTGAGCAGGCCATAGAGAGATGCATAAAAATATGTATTTTGTCACCTTCCACTTAATTTCAATATTGGGTACTTATGCTACAAAATGATGATGATTTGCTTGAATGTCTTGATAAGAATACACTGTAATCACAAAACTGACCATAAAAACTACTTGTGATAAAAGAAAAACTCTACAAAACGGTCAGATAATCACTTACTAGAAAAAAGTGTGACAGCCATAAAGTCAGATGCTGAAAAAGTAGATTTATTTTAAGAAAAAATATTATTTTTGGCATAATTTGTTATACAGAGTTTTCAGCCAAAGAGTAATTTATCCATAGATAAGTACACCTTCATAACTCAAGTAACAAAATCCAAGTGATGAACGTATGCATGAATTCTAAATGCCTTGGATTCCAAATATTAGGAGCTTGAGTAACAGGTGAAACACGTCTCTATTTCTTACAGAAGTACACTGATTCAAGAGAATAGCACGACGTTTTCACCACAGGTACTCTAGTTGTTGTAAATTCAGTGTAGTTCACTGAATTTCTTTGAGTTCTTTTGACTGGGTGGTTTTGCTTTGCGCACGTAACTGAAGTTGCTGAAGCCTTAGACCACAACAATCTGTGCTTAGTTATGCAAATTGGAAGATAAAGGAGTCACATTGACTGCAGGGGGCAACAACCTGAGAGAGAAGACCACCTCAAGACCACAAAAGAACCCAGTGATGTACATGTAGATCCCAGACCAATTCACCATTGGACCAACGAGAGCATGCAAGGTATGTGAACAGCTTGTGACGGCTGGGTGCATTCCATGCACCCAGAAATTTTTTTGTCCTAGGTCCTTCCCTGGAGGCACCCAGGTCAGCTTCTCCTATTCCTGTACCACTCAATTATTAAATTATTTTTCTAGGACTTGGATGTCTGAGGCTGCTGGGGGAAACCTAGGGTGAAGAATTTTCTGTAACACTGATGTCCTGAATATCTGAAGGGATATAATTTTCAGCCATCAGATAACTTTCATTTGGGGATTCTACTTATGTCTAAGTTGTATCCACACCTTCATACCCATTGAGACTCCTGTATAATACTGAAAACAACCTGGGATCCCTGACAAATACCTGTAGTGCCAATAGCTGGAGTAGGCAGAATGTGAACTCTCCGAAATGGAAAGTCATCTAGAAACATGCCTCCTGGATCTTGACTGCCCTTTACTGCCTAGTAGCTAATGAAATATTTGCCATCAAAGGGAATTTTTTAAAATAAGTTAAAGATTAATGTTGATAATGTGCTTCGTATACTCCTCTATGCGGGCTTTTTTGTCACTTCCGGGCAAGATTCAGCTGGACCAGATATTATTTCTACGGTGATTTTTAATGCATTTTTATGATATGACAAATATTTGTTGACAGTTTGTAACACGATACCATTGCGCTCCCATGGACTTCCCATGGAGCTGCAGAAGAGAGCCTGAGGAGGAGCCTGGAGATCTGGAAAATGCAACTTCTGTTGAAAGATTGAACTTGGGTAATTTATACAGAGCACATGGATGGAGATTGTAATGGTCTTCAAGTACATAAAGAGTCTCTGCTAAGAGAAGGAGCTTTTTCTGATACTGAATTTAAAATGTAGCCATTGTAATTCAGTTTAGGCACTGATAAGACATTTATTAAGTATATTTAAGCTCAACAATAAAATGCTTAGCAGAACTGGAAAATCTTCATTTGGGGATTTAAGGGGCAGTATATGCTCCAGGCTGCTGAGGTTTCCATAAATGATTTGGACTGGGGCAGGGGAAGGACTGGATGAAAGTCACTCTGAGCCCTAAGTTTATTGCCTGTTATTTTCCTCTATGATGTCCACTGAGCAATTATGTGTTATCAATTAATGAAATGAGCGACTTGGGAAATGTAGAAATACAACTTATTGCTAGTAGCAGATCAACATCAGGAGAATTATGGTATTCCTGATCCTATTTCTTAATCTCTTAAACTGTTAGTGTCATCAATGTGCTGCTTACTATGATATTAAAAACACTAAAGAAAAAGACAAGAATAGGATGGGAAAAGGGATACTTTATGGAAGACCTGCAATTTTCCACTGCTTTGCTGCTTGGCATCTCACAAAGCAGAGCTTTTATACTGTAGGAGTAAAAAAATTTCAATCATTTTTATAGAAAGAGAAACATGTAAGTTTTAAGCAAGATTTTTGTGGTTAAGTTTACTTGGGGGAGAATATATGATTTTCTTCCTTGGGTCATAAGAGATCAACTTGCTTTGTGTCAACTACTTCTTTCCCCATTTAACAATATAAAAAAATTACAATGAGCCTCAATACATTCACTGAACTCGTTAGAGCCAATGGTTGATTTCAGGCCAATGTCATAATTAGAGACAGTATTGTGTTACCATTTTAATCCTGTGAAGACCTGAAGCAAATGTATAATCAAGCCTGACTAGGTCTGCAAATTTTTTTAATGAAATGCAGAGTAGAAGTATATATTCTTTTGTAATGTATTTCAATTGGAGCTATGTGTTCCAATATTATTTAGATTAAGTATATTTTGAAAGTGTCAGAATTCATTTTAATAAAGAAAACACTACAGTCTCCTAGGGTAACTACCTAGAGTAGATACCCTAGTTTACAGAAAGGTGGGTATAAATGAAGAAAATTATCTGAGAAAGATGACTCATCTCTTCTACACTGGAATGCGATGGAAACCTCCAGCAAAAAATTTGTAGAAGAGAGAAGGAAATCAGACCTCAGCTTCTCTGGGGATGTGCTTTGACCTGAGGAGTTGTGCAGATACTTGTACAGAAAATGGCTGCACCTGATTTTCCCTAAAGACATTCATTTATGTGGCAAATCTTGTGCTCAACAGACTAAATGTTCTGAAAGTTCACTGTGTGCATTAATTAGGTACCCACCTATTCACAAATATTCCATGACAAATTTTAAATTGTTAGTATATGCTGGGGAACACAAAATGATAAATTTTGCTACCAGAACTCTAGGGGAGATTTCTATCTCTTCTACTTGAAATAGCAACACAGTCTGTCCTGAGAAATGGTAAGCACAACTCTGCATTGCAGCCTCTGAGCACTGATATACTGAAAAGTCCAACTGGGTTTTGGTTTTGAATAAAATATCCCAAAGTAGAACCCTTTGATTTATCTCCCATTCAGATGTAACATGTAACCACAATTTATTCCCTGTGGTGTTTTGGGCTGTCTTAAAGACAACTTGTTTGGGGTATTTTTTGTTTGTTTGTTGGTTTGGTTTGGTTTGATTCCTCCCCCCCAGGACTCAACATTGCATAGTAAAATTATCGGTATACTAAGTACTTCTAACTGCAGCTTTCAGTGTGGGCTACCTGTATCAGAAAGCCTTAGTAGCATTATAGAGTAACAATCCCTTCAGAATATTGTAATGGTTGAAGTCATGCAAAAGATTTTGTCATTTGTCATTATAATCAAATACAGCAAAGCAGTTACCTTATAGGGAAGAGGATGGGAAAGGCTTTTATATGATTACATCACAAGATGATAAATGAGAGCAATTTGTGTTCATTATGAGAACAGCATCCTGAAGAGAATATTGTTATAAATTTTGTCCTGCTCTCCCTTCCTCCACCACAAAACTAGAATACCAGCTTCGAAATAAGAAAGCAGGCTCTGACAACAATGCAGATGGAGAAAAGCAAAACAAGTGAAAATTTGTCTGCATTTTACTTTAGCAAGAGCATTGAGAAAAGTAAAAGAGAAACACAGGAGGATACTTAGGACAAGTTCTTAAAATATAATTTCCCCTTTTTCTTGAATGAAGAATGTTTTTGTTTAGTAAAATATTCATCCTGTGTGGAAAAAATCCTGACTTGTTTGTGAAGTGGAACAAAATTATATTTTGCAAATCAGCAATGAAAACATTTCATTTGATAAACTGGAACTATTTCAATTTCAATGCAAAACCTGGACATTTTAGTACGTTAATTACAAATGTGAAAAAAAATAATTAAGAACTATTATTTACTATTATTTATTTTTTTTTTTATCCAGTGATGTCAGTCTCCCCCCAGCAATTTTGTGTTGACCTATTTGCGTTTTCAAAAGAAAAACAGTTTGATGGATAAGTTCCTAACCCCTCTGCAACTGAATAAGTACAGAAGTTGGCAATTAGCTAATCCTTTCTTCCTTTTCCCATATGCTTCACTGCAGCAGCAACAACAGGCTGGAACAAAATCTTCTGATGCATTTGCTTCCTGTGGCCTGATAACTGCCAGCTCTTCAGCCATGATGCCTTAGCTTGTGCCTTTGTAGACTGGAGTCTAGGATTAAGATCAGCAGCATTCAGCCTTGCATCTTTATGTACATTTAAATGACATTGGCAGATCTCCTGGCCTCTTTCTCCCTTCTTTTTCTTCTCTTTACCACTTTAATCACTTCTCCATCTTCCCTGTATCACCTGTAATATTTAACAAGTTGGGCATGGAAAAAACAATGCAAACACTCATTGTGCTGATGAAGAAAAGATGAAGGGTGAGCTCAAACACCTGTGTCTCCTAAATCCTTGTGGATGTGTGATCTAAAGCTGATTGAAGTCATTACTGGATAGTGAGTTGTCTGTGCCAGTAAAAAGAAGGAGTGTGAATTGGGTTGGTACTTTTGTTGAATAGTCAGTATTAATTCTCAAGGGTCTTGTGATACTCAAAACTCTTCTATAGAGAGGTTTTCTGCTAAAGCACAGACCTTAAAATTAGGGCTGATGAACTCTGAAAAGAGAAAATTAGGAGGGTCCAGAGCAGGTGGCAGAGTTCTAGGGATGAGATTGTTCTGGGAAAACAGCGACGTGGAGCTTTCCTTCCATCCCATGATCTCATCAGCAGCTGAGGACACAAAGAGATTTAACTCAAGCTCCTGACTGGAGGTGGTGTGAGAGGAAAGGCACAGAAATGTGTCTCTGCCATTAGTGCTTGGGATCAGGCAAAAGCATGCAATAAGACAGTGTAGTAATGCTGATTGAGTGTTGAAGCAAGACCTGGCATAAGATAGCAGATTAACAAGAAGTGAGAGAGCTATAGGGTCCAAGCAGACCTGTGGGTGCTGATTGCCTATCAGGAGAGGATGTAGGAAAATAAAATGAAAATATTTCTGTATGGAAACCAGGAGGCAGTCTTGACGCTGTTCTGCTCTGGGGCTATGCCTGCCCTATAGCTGGGATGGGGGAGGGAGAGGACAGCAGGCAGAGCAAATGAACAACCTGTGCTGGATCTGGATACTGAGGCTTATTTAAGTACTGATGAGATTGATCAGTAGCAATCAGATCTTGATTATCTCACAGACTCATTCACTTCTTCCCAATATTAATACTCCCAATGGCCTCATTTCCCCTTTTCCACAGGGAGGTTGCTGCTGGTCTGGGAAGGTCAGAAAGGGAGTCGTGTTGGTTTATGTTTTACCACTTCTCACAGCTAGCTGGCATCACTGGCCAAGGACCTTGGGAAGCCCACAACATTTGTCTTTATGCATGTCCCTTATCTCCAGGATCTTCTACACTTCCAGGATCTCTTTTTCAGCCAGGAGCTTCCCTTTCTTCCTGAGACCACTTCTTCTTAAACTACTTACTTAGGCTCCTCTTCTTGGGCCATGGCTTTCTCAATCTGAATAGTGTGCATGCAGAGGACTCCCGGTTTTGTCTTATGTCTCTTTATTAAATGGAGGTTCTGAGATGTGTCACTTGTTTAGTCCAAATGTTATCAAAATCTACAACTAGCCCATATCAATTTCAGTAGAAAGTAGCAGGCTTGAGGGTGTAAAAGTTCAACCCATTGGCTGGACATTCACCCACCCACATACACCCAGTAATTTGCTGCCTGTCATCTTTCACAATCTAAGCTGTTTTTCACCTATGAAACCAAGGTTTGAAGGTTTTGAATTATAGTGTTGGTATGTATGACTGTATATGGAGGATAGAAAAACATTGTTATGGCTTTCCAAATTAATGTCTCTTGTTAATACTGAAGTCTTGCTTCATTTCTTGAGTGCAGTCAGTAGGAGGAAGTTGGGCTGTTACCAGTTGATTCTTCAGGGGCAAAAAATGATGGAAAGGGAGAGGAGGAGAGGGAAAAAAGAGTGATAAACAGCCACCAAGGCCAGAGAAGAAGGAAGAGGAAGTGTTCCAGGTGCTGAAACAGATTTGTCTGCAGTCCTTGATGAGAGCCATGGTGAAGGAGGTTGTTTCTCTGTAGTTCATGGAAGACCATGGTGGAGCACATATCCACACTGTAGCACAAGGAGGACCTCAAGCTGGAGCTGGTGGATATTTCCCGAAGAAAGCTGCAGCCTGTGGAAAGCCCACATCGTAGCAGGGGACAAGTGAGAGTAAGAAGGAGCAGCAGAGAGGATTGACCTCTGGACTGATCACAACTGCCCCCTTCTCATCATCTGCACTGCTCAACATGGGAGAGGGGCTAGGAGTGAAGTTGAGCCTAGGAAAACAAGGAGGAAAGATGCTGTTTTAATGTTTGTCTTTGTTGGTAACTGCTAAGCAATCTTCCTGTCTTTACTCCCGAATTTTCTCATCCTGTTGCCTCCCTATCCTTGTGAGTGGCTGGCTAAGTGACACATCTTAGCAAGGTTAATACACCGCACAAAGTCAACTGATGAGGTTTATTTATTCCTCTAACACACAGAGGTGAAGCTGGGGAGAGGAGGGGGGAAGGAAAAGCATTTGAAAACTCTTCACTATGAAGTGGCTTCAGCATTAGATACTTCAGATCTTTACCTTCTTCCAGAAGTTTTTGCTTCCAGCAAAACACTTTGACAAATTATCATAGGTGGTTCTTACACCTGCAGTCAAAGTAGATGCTGTGAATTTTAATAGCAGTTGAAACACTGGTAGCTAATGATAGCTATTTTTTATTTGAATATTTCTCTTGTGTATAGATTGAAACTACCTACATGGCATAGCTTATTAAGCATCTACTTGTGAGAACAGCTGTAGCACTTTTACTTTATGCCAGGCTTTGTGAACCTAGCCAAGCAGACCAGCTCTGATCATACCTATCACTATTGGCCTAAGTGAATAAGATTACTTTTCTATTGCCAGCAATATATTTGTTCCTAGCTAAACATTTTATTAGTACCTAGCATTTTCCAGTGTTTTCCAATACTGGAGGGAGTTCATGCATAATCAAGTGATTTTTTATTGCAGTTTTAGCAATATGGCACATATTATGAAAAAGGAAGTCCTTTAGTTAACACTGATGGTTGAAATCTGGAAAGACAGAAACTAGTGGGTGCCTTAGGAAAATGGACAATTTGTGATGATATTTAGTTGTTTTTTATACTTTTTTTAAGCTATGTATGGAGCTCTTATTTTCAGTGAATCATTTCTAGGCTTATTCTTTCATGAAGCAGAATATTTAAACTTTTGTTTCTTAACCTGTTTTTAAGTGTATTGAGGGGAAGGAGAGAAGGTTCGAATCCTGCTCAATAATTTCAGATTACGAAGGCATAACTTACCATTAAAATGATAAAAATTGTGAACCATATCAATATGATGGGGCCTGCAAGAATACTGGAGAGGGACTTTATACAAAGGCAGGAAATGACAGAACAAGGAGAAATGGTTTTAAATTGAAAGAGGGTAGATTAAATTAGATATTAGGAAGAGATTAAAGGTTTTCAGGAGTGTGATAGGAGGCACTTGCTTGAATCTCAGTAGTCAAAGAAAGAATGCTGTATTTGGGCATGTATATTGAATCTGAATTGATTCAATACTGGAGAAGATTTTTTTGTACACTAAGTCTCCAACTTTATGTCTTCCAAAAATAAAACATAATTTGTTTTGAAAAACGAAGCAAAAAGAAGTATCTCTATTCAGTGCAAATTGTAAAGCATTTTTGTAATTTTTTAATGTTATTTACCCTGGAGTAAAACCTGATATAAGGGGGCTAACCCTAAAACAAGGCAGTCTTCTCTTTGGTGTTCCTACTTTCTAAGACCAAATATAATTTATATGGTGGTAGAATCTTATGATTGACAGCTGAATGAAGAAAACAGTGGATTGTGATAATAACTGAGAGCAGGCTAGCTGTGATACACATTGTACGTACTTTTAATAAATATACAATATTCACAATACAATGTATATGGTTATACACAGTATAATGTGAATGTTGTCACAACCATTGTCTTCTTAGGGTCCCAGTCTTTTTCTTACTCCTTTGTTTACCCATAAAAGCCTGGTTTTGTCTGTATTTGTGGGTTGCTGTTTATTATGTCTGTGTAGTGCTCTGCACAAGACTGCCATGACCTGTTGGAAAGCCTCAAGGCTTTATTGCAATATTTAATAAGATAGAATTAGAGTCCAAAAATAAAATCAACCAGAAACTATCTGTAAAAGTGAAATATACTAGTCTACTTTCATAGTGCAAGCTGGGAGCAATGCAGGAAATAAACACCTTAGACAGGGGAGAGTAAATTAGATTCTTTAAACTCTTTCAATTTTAGTAATCTCTTTATAACACAGACAGACCAATTTGTTAGATAGTATGATATTTACTCTGACAATATTTCTTTAATAGTCTACCTATACTTGTCACCTCTGCCATGGTGTCTCTGCTACATTTTAATGTCACTGCCCCCAAAATGCCTTTATTCTCTCTGCAGTACCGGGGGTGCTGCCTCCTCAAAGACCATTTACTGCAATTTTGGCTGTAAAGCTCCCACTTTTCTCCTCTCTTCCAGAAAACGAAATGGCTGGCTGGGGAGTGGAGCAAACCTCATCTGCATTGGAGACTCGTGGCCACGTGTCAGTAGCAACAGCCTCAGGAGTCATCTGTCAAGGTGCTGATGAGCCTGGTGCTTCAGCTGCCTCTCCTGTCACATCCATCTCTCATGGAGCAGAGGAACCTCCCTGGGTCATACTGGCTTTTTAAGATGCTCATAGATTTCCTGGGCTGCTGTGTCAGCTACCAGCCATTTCACCTCTCTATTTCCTGAAAGGTGCTGTATATTCATACAATTTGGAAAGGTTAAACTATGTGGATTCAGGCTCTTGTTTGTTTTACAATGATCCCAGAATCTTCTCCAGATATGTTTGGATTTTACAGGAAGAGTTAAACTCCTGCTTTCCTTCAATTCTCCACTCTTTGAACATCTTTTGTCCTATTACCACTGTCACTAATAATGTTACACCAGGAGAAAAGCTCAGGCTGAAAAGCATAAGAGAAGCACAAGACTGTCTATGTCACCTTACATGGAGTAAGAGATGATCACTGGATCAGTGCAATTTCAGTGGGAAAGCTCACTGGGCAGGAAGGAAGGGTGGAAGTCCTGACTTCGGACATACAACCGCATGGGCAGAGCAAAACTTCTGGGATTTTCCTGTCTAAATTGGGTGACAGGTGCCTCTCAGGAGGGCCTTCATCCTTGGGGATGGCTACTATTTTGTGTAGCCTCTATCTTCCTTTTTGGTTTAGCTCATCAGACCTTTTGGTGTGTTCTGTCAGCTGTGTTCTTTAAAAGCTGCTGGAGATGTTTTACAGCAGGACCTCCTTCATTCTCTGCAGCCTACATCTTTCTCATTCCTGCAGTAGCTTGACAACACAGCTGTCAGAACAAATTACGCAGCAGACCCACCTTTTTTAATGTGTAGCTGTGTGTATGCATACACAGACACACACATATTCTTACAGTTTTTGTAAGTACTCCCCAACAGCTTATTCATAAAATCACAAAAAATAAAAATATATGGTAAAGCACTGAATGCAGGCCTTGAAGGGAAACAATGCCCATAATCAGAACATATGTCTATTTTCAAGGAGGAGGAAACAGAAGGGAGAAAGAGAAGAACCCTCATCTTATGCAAATATTAGAAATAAACCCAAGCACCAGTTCAATTCACCTGTCAAACATGTATGATGTGCGTAATGTTTTTTTCTTTATTATTTTTAATGAATAAAGTATTTTTAGAAAGGTGACAGATTTACTGTGTGAGTGTCATTTATTAGGAGACTAAGGTCCCATTGTGTGAAGCATCGTAAATATGTACCATAAAAAGCAATTGCTGCTCTGCCCTGAGGACTTTACTGCCTACAGAGCCAAACAATGGGCTGCAAAAGAGAAATGCAGTGTTTAAAAAGAAAAACAGATATGCAAACTGAGGCAAAGGGAGAAATCTGAGAATCCTGCTCCCATTGCAGGACTTTGGCAACTGCCACATTTCAAAAATTTCTCAGATCTAAGCCCTTTATCTGGGTTGTTAATAAATTTTGCAGTTTTTTTCATTTACCACATGAATTCTTTTGGAATTATGAACAAATGTCCTGTTACGATGTGGTGAGATTCTAATGTGTAATGCTTGGAAAGACTGGTCAGTAAGTTGTTTTCTGGTTGTTGGAAGAGGAAGGTCCTTCACTAAACAGGGCTAGATTTTGGTGTCTGAGAAGAACCTGGGAAAATGTTGTGGTTTAAGCCCAGCTGGCAACTCAGGACCACTCAGCCGCTCGCTCTCTACCTCCCTTCCACCCCGAGCTCCAGGAGGGATGGGGAGGGGAATTGAAAGAAAGTAACTCCCACGGGTTGAGATGACAACAGTCCAGTAACTAAGGTATAACACAAACCACTGCTGCTACCACCAATAATAATAATGATAAGGGAAATAACA
>JANHGB010048507.1:0-23302 GCA_026283785.1 Coracopsis vasa
GCCTTCCAGTATCTGAAGGGGGCCTATAAGGATGCTGTGGAGGGACTCTTCATTAGGGACTGTAGTGATAGGACAAGGGGTAATGGGTTAAATCTTAAACAGGGGAAGTTGAGATTGGATATAAGGAAGAAGTTCTTTACTGTAAGGATGGTGAGGCAGTGGAATGGGTTGCGCCGGGAAGTTGTGAATGCTCCATTCCTGGCGGTGTTCAAGGCCAGGTTGGACAGAGCCTTGGGTGACATGGTTTAGTGTGAGGTATCGCTGCCCATGGCAGGGGGGTTGGAACTAGATGAACTTAAGGTCCTTTCCAACCCTAGCTATTCTATGATTCTAATTATGTCTATCAAATTAAATATTCAGGCATGCTAGAACAGTACTTACTGATTCAGTTCCGAGAACTAATCTAAAACCAGAGCTATGTAGGCAAAAGCATATTTTGTTCTACCCCCAAATTACGTATAAAGAAAAGCTTTTCCTTATATTTCTCAATCAGACAGACAGTCCCTTGAAGTCAATGAGAAAATGGTTATTTTCAAGCAGTATGTGCTGATGCAGTAGCTGTTTGAAAGGAAAAAAAAAAGCTCCCATAATAAAAATATGTCATGGGGTTTTTTTCATTCACATGATGATTGGCCTCAGGTTGTAAAAGTAATCTTTTCAGACACCTCTCATTCAATTTAAGAGTAATGCTTTCTCTTAGATGCCAAGAGGAGTGTGAGTACTGAGAATGACCTCACTTTCAAATGGAAAAGTCCAGTGCTAGACAAAGCACGATCTACTTATCATCAAATTCTACATGAAAATGTCTTTTTTTTTTTCATTGAAAGGTTTGCAAGGACAGATGGGCAAGGACTTTTTTACCATTTAAAGTGGTCTCTTAGGTGTTTAGAAGCAATGATACATGGATACTTGTCAGCAAAAGGCCTAAGGCAGATCTCAGCAAGAGGGTAAAAAAGCTTGACAGTTACAGACACCCAAATATTATTTCAAACACTTTCAGGAATAAGCAGAATATTTTCTTTGACACACACGACGTGCAAAGAAAGCAAATGATGCGCTGCATGGGTTTGGGGTTTTTTTATTTAAGTGTGGGGTTTCCTCCTGGGAGGAATGAATAAATTCTTCCTGGAACCTGTTTTTTACTGCACAGTTCTACAGATAACTCAAATTTGTTATTCCTCCACACCCCCTTTTTCTGGTGTTAATAATATCAGTAGAAAGAAAAAGTACTGTGCTGAAACATTTGCTCCTCACACTGCAAGTAAAGGAGCCTGCGTTCAGTGCAGAGAAAACACATGAGCTCCTGTGTGTGAATGGAGTACACTCCAGAATAGACAATAGTCTCAAAAAGTAACTACAGAAGTAGTCTGGCCATGGTAAGTTTATTTGAAGCTACTCCTCAAGATTTCTTTTTAGCACAGTCTAGCTCATCCAAAGGAATAAAATTGTCCTGGTCACTAACAGCGGGATGGCCTGTTCAGGTAGGAGACTTGGATGGGTTGAGGGCAATTGGGCCAAGAAAAAGCCTAAAGACTGAAATATCTGGATATTTCTGTTTAATACATGAGTAGTGACAAATGTGAGATATGTGTGAATGTAATTCCTGTTCTCTCTCCACTGAAGAGGACAAAAGTCCTTTTCCTGGAAAAGAGTCTGGTTTTGCACTCACACGGTATCATCAGGACTTCTGGTGAGGGCAGTGGTTATTATCAGAGCAGGTGCATATGCACCATATCCTGTCAGGCTGCAGTGAGGAATACACCTAAGATCTTTCCAGCAGGGATATCTAGGAGTCATGAGAATCACTGAGTTCCATCGCTTTGTAAACTTCCCAGAAGCATCCCAAAAAACTACTACCTTCAAGCTTAACTGAAAGTCACAGTATCAGCAATATTAATTTTTGGGAACACCTAGCAATCTTTCCAGCACTTTTCGGCTACACTTAAGACTGTCACACTGCAAGTGGGAAACATATTTGTATAAACGAATAGTAAAAAGTAATCACAGAGAGGATGGGAAAAACAATATTCATGAGGCACACTGAAAGTTATCATTTATTTAATGTATGCCCCTTCTTAAAGCTCCTTTTTTTCTTTCATACAAAAAAAAAAGCATACAGACGGTACCACATAGTCATGAAAATATTTCAGTATTTTCAAGGGGCGTATGGAAGACAAAACAAAGCAGCTGCAACTTTAAATCCTGATAATTTAAAAGATGTTGCTCTGTCATTATTATAACTCATAAAAAATGTATTGTTGCCATAACAACCACCTCATCACATGTGAGACTGCCTGAAAAACACAAGCTTTCTTTAATCAGTCAGATACATGGGCTCAAACATGAAAATAATTTACCAATATACTCATGACACTTCCCCTCTTTCTTGTAAAATGAACTTTAATGCACACAAAATTCTTTTTTACAATCATTATTTTTAAAAAATCCATAATTGAAAGAGTCTAAGGGATTCTTTTTTCTCTTTGGCAATAGAAAATTTGTATCTGGAGATGACAGCATTTCTTCAGATGAAATAGGGTCGATGAATGCATTCAATGTACATTCTCTTCACTGCCATTATTTTCCCAAGGCATTCCCATGTATCATTTGAATAACACTCAACATAAATCTCAAACGGTGGCACGACTTGCAAATGATCTAGTGTGGCAGTCCCTGCATGAATGCAAGGAGTCGTTGAAGAGAATTGCATTTTAATGGCAGTAGAAGGTATGCCACCTGGCTCTAAGTGATAACAAGCCTGCAGTAATGCCACCATATTTCCCAGTCCTAAGGGCATGAGACAGATGGCTGAGCACAGGACCTGACACTGAAGTTGTATAGTCCAAGCAGAAACACATAGTTCAGCTGATCACATGGAAGGAAGGGCAGCATGTCCCCATACCCCACGGCAGGCCACCCCACATGCTGCAGCAGGGCACAGTTGTCTGGCGAGACAGGGAGCAGTGCAACCACACTAGTTTGCTAGTTGCACTGTTATGTGAAAGATCACGCAAAACATTCATTTGCTTTTGGTAATATTTTAGCTCATTCAAGAAATAGAAATAATTTCTTCCTAGTATCTATTCTAAATCTCCCCTCTTTCAGTGTACAGCCACTCTCCCTTGTCTTATCAGTCCTATCACTACATGCCCTTACAAAAATAATGGTGTTCATCCCCCACCCCCAAATGAATCCCTCCTAGAAATTTTTTGTGTTAAATGTCTAGATGCTTACGAAACTGTATTTCAAATTCACACATAGGCAAACTGTGCTTGCATATTTAACTATGCTTTCCTATACAAAACATGCTTTATTTCTTACAGACTGAATCACTAGCTGAAATGTCCCTTCTGGCCACATTTAAAATCTTGATTATAATCCTTGATGAAACAGGGAAGTGAACAATCCCTGTATTTAATCAGAATAAATTAAACTAATGAGCTTTCCTGGCAGATTTATTACTTTTCTTACAGATGAAGTTTCACTGGCTGATGATATGCAAACCAAAATTAAAAAAAAAGTCTTATATAAGGAGTGGGGGCCATAATGGGGCCCATATAATTTCAAATAGTACGTTCCCTATATGTTCCTAAGAAAAACTGGGATTGTACTTTTTCTTCACACTTGTATAAGGACCAGATAGGAAGGGTCAAAAGCAAAGTTCAAATCTGAGACTCAGCAATGAAACATACAGGAGTGTGCTAGGGGTGGTTTTAGCTAATAGCAGTCCTGCTCAGCACTAGGAGATAGGCTTTAGTTCTTTGGCATTGCATTCACATAGTGCCAGAGGCTGACCCTTTTCGCATCACTGTAAAATACATACTCAGAAAAATGTCTAATTTTATGTATGCATTTAGGACTATGCATGCAAAAAAGGTAATATTGTCCACTTGAATCCAAGCAGCTGATGAACCATCTTTCTTTTCTTGTCCAGAGAAGCAGCTTAGGATGGAGTTCTGTCTTGCGAACGCAGAGCTGTTTTTCAGTGATAGGGGGACAAAGCCTGGCTCCTGAGCTGCAAGAAGAATCAGATAGGAGAGCTATTCTCCCTGAGCTCCCTCTTTCAAGCTCTTTCTGAAAAAATGTGTGTGCTCTCTTCATGTTTGTCTCAGGGCAGTATCAATGTTTGTGAAGGCTCTGACTGGAGCATCCTGTCCTGTTTCTCTTTTTTTCCTACCTTTACAACCCCAGCAACATCACCTTCACATGTAAAGCTAACTCCCAAGTAGATTCACAAATGCCTACAGTTTGGGCAATGCTTTCAGTTTAATTTAGTATTCTCTGTAACGATACCAGGAGGATCTGCGCTTACGGCAAAGACTCTTTTCCATTGCACACTGACACATTACCTGAGACACTTTTCAACAGCTGTCAATGTCCTTGATTCCTGGGTTGCAGATACAAAGATGTAAAACTGTGGGTTTCTGTGCAAAATGCACAGAAAACACCATTATTTGTCTTATGGACTCTGGAAGAAAGCGCAAATCTGCTGAAGAATGATTTTCAATAATAGTTCAGAATTGGCTGATAACAGAACAGGAGAAGGCACTTCCCAGTGTGAGGTGACAGACAGTCCAAGAGAGCTCTGACCATGCATGTGCTTTGATGGGCAGTAGTTAGCAACAGGATCACAGATGGTGTAGCAATAAACAAAGTTCAAGACATGAAAGGACACAGAAATCTCTATATTTGAAAAATATTTATTTCCCCTTGCAATAGTCTCTCCCTTTTTCTTTTAATTCTGACAACCAGATAAAGAGTGGGAGGCCACTTGTCTGCAGGAAGAAGCAATCCCTGCTCTGCAGTCCCCAAAAGAGAGGATTCAGTCACTGCTTAAGGAGAATCACAGGTCTCAGCCAATTACTGCAGATTTTGTAGACATCACACACCTTTTCCTTTATCCTACTTAGATAGGAAAGTATTTTGAAATGAAATTCTACAACTTTGTTTTCAAAACTCTTTCTGGTGTGCTTCTAACAAAACAGAAGGGAAATGCTTAACGTTTCTACTTCTGAAATTTTGGTCATTCATACTCTGTGAGTATAGACCAAATAATTCTGGTCCAAGGACATAGATAAACATAGATAAAGGTAGACATGCCTTTCACAGAACCTTTCTGTTGCAGGCACCTTGTTAAAAGTAGTGAAGTTGCCTTCTATTGTAGACAGAAGGTGTTCCAGACTTTCTTATCCAGCAGCAAACTCAGGCATCAAAGGACATCTGATCCAGTGGAGCCCCCACAAGCCTGATCAATAAATCAATTAGATATTGCCTAGCAGGGCATTACCTCTGCTATCATTTTCTTCTGCCTTTCTTCTCACCTCATGAAATAACAGGTGAGAAAAGTCTCCCATTCAAAAGCAAACCAAGACATAGAGATACATAGCAAAAGCAAGAAAGCTGGGCAGCTGCTTCATTACAGCGTAACGGGCTCTCAGCATTTGACTGACATTCTCACAGAAAAAAAACCAAACAAACTTTGGCTACTAACATTCATTTTAATTCCTCCTGTATGCCTCTTTCAGAAGCCATAATCCTTTGATAACTGTTGCTGGATTCTCCCTAATAAATAGGTAAAATGGGGCTCCAAGCATGTTGTGCAAAGGCAAGCCCAATAGAAACAGGAGAAGTGATATTAAATTCCACAGCATTCTTACTTTCCTTTGTTGCTCCTTTTGGGTGACTGTGGTCTCAGTGTAGCGTACATGAAGAATTTATTTAAGGAGGACCAATGGAAGCAAACCTTCCCCTGCCCAGTGCACATACCCTGATTTCAGTTTTAGAAGCTCGAGTGATTACTGCAGGAAGCAGTTATACAGAAAAGTAAATCTTGTTTGTTCTTCATTCTTAAACTCTGTTTGATTACATCTGGTAAATATTGTGCCCTTAAGTCTTTTAATAATTCAGCTTTTCCACTTTGGAATATTATTACTCCTATATGAAAGGTTACCTGGAGGGCCAATTACGATTACTGAATACATCATGCATAAAAATATTCAAAATTATTTCCAAATGTTTACCAATCACAGCTTCAATAATATTATTTTACAAGGCTAGCTTAATTGCAGTGTACCTATTTAACTTCATTCGTTTTTTCTGATTTAAATGCTAGGCTACTTCAGTTGTGGATTTCTGGATTTTTTGGAAACAGGTGGCTGTTAAAGTAAGTTCTGGTTGAGAGGATAGTATTAATGAATATATTGCAATTTGCAAGACACTGAAGACTTGAATCCTCCATTAAATCCAAATCTATCCTCACAAGACACTAATTATGGAAATGCATTCATATATTTCAGTGATATTAGTTACACATCCACATCTGCCTCAGACAGACAAATGAGAAAATACTGCTGTAACTTAAACATGGACCGCTTAGGCACATGAGAGGGTAGATGCAGCACTGTAGGCTACCACCTATTACAACAGAATTTCATAACTATACAGTTATAATTGTTCCATAGCTGGCAGATAATTTCCAAATACAATCATGGAATAGATTTATTGAATTTATGGAATAGAAACCCATAAAAATCAGAAGCTAGTTGTAACTTTTCTGGATAAAAACCTCTGAGGTTTACATTCATTACACTCCCTGGTTGAGCAAATAATCATTTGGAGTCACTAAAACATAGCCTCCATCATTTTACATGTTGTTAATTTGTGGAATAAAATGTATAGCAATCACAGCAATATCTGTCAAGATTATTTGCAAAAATAAGGCACTCAATTTCAACAGTTTTATTAGATACATTATAAAAAAAATCCTATCACCATACCTATAACAAGTAATAATCTTTGCAAGGATTTGAAAAAAAAATGACATGATGATCATATGGATTTATAATTCTTGGGGTTTATCTAATTGTGGTAATAATATCTAAGATAAGTAAAGCCTTCTGAAGCCTTCCCTTACAAACTACAGTCATATATTAATGACAGTACAAAGTTCAGCAAAGCCAGCTGGAAAGATTCTGTGAGCTTCAGGGAGGATTGATCAGGCCATGACAAACGCGCTTCAGTCAAACAAGAATAGAGCTCACATTCATCAAATATTGGTACATCACTGGTTTAAAAGAAAAAGAGGTTTTCTGTCTTCTAAAAAAGAATATCCATGGTGAAAGTGTGATGTTAAAACCCTCACAAGTAGACAATGGATTTTCACCAGGCTACTGGGTCACACACCTGTAACCCAAACCCTTTGGTTCCCACTAGATTTACAGTGTTTGTTCCAAATCACGGACCACTTTCCTGTTTAAATTGCTGAGGCTTTACTTTTAGCACTGCAATAATATGGATGGTTTAGGTGGAGGCAATTTTCTTCACAGAAAAGAAGATCTGCTAGAGCTCAAACCTCCTGACAAAAAAAAAAGTGACCTTGACTGACAATGGGCATGAACTGTTTCAAAGTGAAAGGCAAATATTTGACAAGGTTATAATAGACTCAAATAGACCTCTCCAAATGAATACTGTGTGCAGCCTTAACAGCAGAAGGACTCTGCTATAATGACTACATCTATCCATCTCTTCAGGCCTCACAGGCATGGTGGGCATGAGGAAGGTGTAACGGTCTCAAGCTGAGGTCTCACCTGCGATTGAGATCTGATTTGAAACCAGGGCTGTGCATCTGCACACCCAATAGGTGTCCCTGACAAAGACAAGGGGGGCTCTAACACAGACACAAGCACAGAATCTGACACTTCAACCTTACTTTTGTTACAATTTCTTAACAAAAGAGATTGTACGTGAGGACAGTGCACTGCTTTCTGCTGACCTCAGCTGAACCAGTGCCATGAAAGATTCAGTCCCTCTCTGGTAACATGTTGTTGAACTGCATAGCCCTTGGCCTGTATGGTTGCTGGCCTTAAAATATCCTGTTAGAAAATACTTCATTTGTCTCCCATGGTTCACACTATGATGACCTCAGCAGCTGAGGCAGATTTAAGCTTTTATTTGAAAGAAATAAAGAGAGGAAAAAAAAAAAAAGAAAAAAAGAAAGAAACAAACAAAAAAAATAAATACACACACATACAAAAAAAACACCATCACCACCAAAAGTAAAAACAACACACAAAAGGGAAATGTCTACATTTTCTGTCTCTGAAGTTAAATTCTCTAAAGTGTTTTGATGGGTTTGAGCTTCCTGGTCAAAGAACAGACTTTCCCTGAGGTACCCCTAATGCTTATTCTCAGCACAACAAGACATGCTATGGAGGAGAAGAAAGTTCTTTAAATAAACTTTTGCATAAAGCTTAAGTGACCAGAACACAACTTGAAATTATCATAGCCCCTTCTTCCTCAATACACCTTTCTCATACGGTCCCTCTCCAAAGTAAGTGGTAGAGGAGGATAGTCCTTAAGCCACCAGGAATTTCTTGGTGGAAAGCTCTCCTGGTTTTGCAGGCACAAGAGAAACCAAAACTTGGGCTTTCTGAGGCCAATCATCATTTGAAAACTGCACCCCAAAGTCTTCACTGCTGTAAGACTCTGCCTAGGGAAAGCAAAAGTAAATAGGAAAAGAGGGTGAATGGTGCACTTCAATGGCCGCTCCAAGCACTCCTCCATACTCTTGAGGGTGCTGCTGGCACCAAAATATTATTATTTTATTCTGATGCTGCTTTGCACCTAGGGGTGTGAACGTTCAGCTTCAGGACAAATATGATCTGACATGCAAGGCTCTTTGTCTTCCAAACAAAGCCTTAGCTTTTTGTTTTCTTGAAGAATTTCAGCCTGATGGATATTGGCAGTGGAAGGCATGATAAATAATGCATGAGGAGAGCGATGGACACAAGAAATGTCAGTTTTCCTTTTTATACCCTTTTCCCCTGCAGCCTTTGAAACATATTTTACACAGTTGCTTTATAATTCATACAAATATGTAAAGGCTAACTCTGCACATTAGGCTCTGATGAATATACTGTGCAAATTCATATGCAAAGCAGATGTCACCCTCAGGCCATTGGCACATGCCCAGCTGTAAATAAGTACCACAATGTCATGCAGCATTTTGTTGGTTTTGGCAATCCCCCTGAATTTTAGTCAGGAATGAAAGTAAATGGAACAAATGACATATATTTTACACTCCTTTACACCAAAACTACAAGCACAGATCAGCATCCTTTCTCAAAACTTGTGAGATTTTCAGCTGTCACCAGAGTAAATACAGCAGTTGTTGCTATTGTTCCTTCTCTTCAAAAATATCCACAGTTCTGTCAAGGATACGAAAGTGATGGTGTAATAAGACATTATCTCAAAAATCTGAGATTCCATATATATGAAATTCCATATATGCAACAAACACCCTTTATTTAAAACACACATATACTGTATTGCTTGCTCAGAGCTATACAATGACTAAAGCAAATGGATAATCACATTCAGGAAATCATCTTTCTAGTCATACATGTTAGCATCATATACTTTGACAAAAAAAAATAGCTTATTAAGAACCTGCTGTAAGACCAGTGTCAATATGCAACTGACCTATCTTAAAATATTTGCTCCTGCATGATCCAAAGCCAACTGAAATCTTTGGAAAGACTTTCACAGTCTTTCCTGCACTTAGTCCTCTCCAGTGATCACAGTCTACTATGTATTAATACACCCACCTAAATAAGGTTGAAATGTTTGTGCATCAGAGAACAGTCAGTCTCAGGAAAGCAAGAACGACAAAATACTTTCAAAGAACAGTTTCTACTAAAAGTTTAATATTAATATTTTACTACTAGGCCAAAACACCAGAGAAAACAGCATATTATAACTCCAAATGGTGACATAAGAAATCCATTAAAGTCCTAATTAAAGTGCATTCTGCATAACAGCAAGTCTTCGCAGTGCAAGTCATCTACTAAACACTATGAAATGCATTTGAAATTTGGAAATATCATGTGCAATTCTTTTTCAAAAAAGATATAATTTAGCTCAAGAGACAAGGATGTTTAATAGTATTTGACTCTCCCAACATTTTAAGTTTGCCTGAAATTACATATTTATCATATAATCTGGTCCTTATAAATGTTATTATTTATCCTATCCAAAGCTATCAGGCTATCGAGCTTGGGGTCCCAGTAATCTGCTACTGTATAGGCAGAAAAGCCACAGCTTTGTCCAGGAAAGCTTAACATTTGTAGCTCTGATCCAACAATTGCTTTCCACGATAATCTCTTTGGCATTAATAATTTATTGTACTTAATGAGTTTTCTAACATGCAGAAAATTAGATGAGTCATTATATTTTCAAAAGATCATTTCCTGCCAGGTGAAAGTAAGAAAGCAGCAGACAGCAAGGTAGAGGAATGATCAGTCTGGCTTAGACAAACAGTGCACTAATTCTCTTTTTAAGAGTATGAATTAATCTCCAGTTACCTCTTAGAAAGCCATTGTTACTTAGTTTTTACACATAAATGTACACCTCAAATCTTTTTTTTAAATGTTGCACATCTGCCAATTACCATTACTGTGATAACAGGCTCTGTTAAGGTCTGTTTGTTTGATAAGCTTTTTAAAAGCTTAAAGTAGTTAATTTCCTCTCAGGTTGCTCCTCAGCACTGAGCCTAATTTCAAGTCAGTAAAATCATTCTTCTCTCTCTTTAAACCCTTCATTTATCTCTTTGTCTGCAGCAGTTCTACTTCCTTTACACAAATATTGGTATTTCTTGACACAGTGACAGCCAGTTCCCATAGCAGTAAAAATATGGTCCTTCTCCTCTTCGACTGCTTTTTCCCTTTCTTCTGATCTCATGTGCACTAGACTGGAGGTAGACTTAAAGGATCTTCACCAAAAGGGATTACCCCAGACATGGCTGGTTCAGATTAAAACCTCAGATTCAGACATACTCAGAAAATTGCACTTGCTTGAGCCAGCTCATCTCAGTCACACCTATCCAGAAGAGGAAGTTGCTCTTGCCATGAAGGAGGGTTATTCCACCCTTGTGAAGAAATTTTAAGAACAAGGAGATTGAAATATCCTAACAGAGTCAACACCTGTTCCTAAACCTTGAGCCTCTGTGGATACAAGCACAAACATAAGTTTTCTTCTGGCTTCACAAACAGATGCTGCTAAAGGCTGACAAAGCAATAAGCATGGGCACTGCAGAGCGCTCTCTTGACTTCAGATCTCTCTTCCTCTGAAAAACAGCAAACTGGAGACGTTCAAAATCTTCTAGACACTGAGACACAAAAACTTCCAGAACATCTCTGAAAGCAGCAAATTACCCTTGCAGGAAAGATCTGAAAAAGACATCAACAAAGGATGCTGCGGGTGCTAACTTTAATGGTTTTGCACATACATGCCCATATTCATCTGCTCAGAGTCTAAATCAGCCTGTGCACTCATTGTGTTGTCTGGGCTTGGTTTCAGTTTTATTACACAGTGAAGCATACTCAATAAGCCAGATAAAAGGAATCCATGAGAAAAATGGGAAGATGCTAAACCAGGGTTGAGGTCAGCAAAGTACAGATGCCAACTTAAGAAGGCAGGCCAGTTTTAGAAATAATAGGATATGGATTTACACTGAGAAAATTGGCTATGGTAGGATTAAATAATGCAGATGGATGTAAGACTCAAGTGCATGGAGCTTAGATTTTTAGCCCTTTGTTATCTCCAAAAGAAACTAATTTTCAGGGTCTGATCTGCTTTCCACTTTTCCATTCAAATACTACAGATCCAGGTCACACTTTTTCTTTAGGCTGTAGTACCAGTCTATGTGAAAGGAGAAAAGTGGAAGATTAAAATGGTCTTCACCTGTTGTAGAGACTAAATGCTGGCTCAGAACTGACCACTGTTTCCTTGAGGGACTTTGGAGGAAGAGACTGCAACCAAGATATAAGATTCATCTGATTTGTTTCAGCATCTTCCACTGCTCTAAGACAGCACAATTTATATCGTGTGCAGAATTAGGGAAGACCTATTGAGTCACCAATTCTTGCCATATTTCATGACCAGCACAGAATCAGTCTTGGTTTTGGGGTTTTTTAGTTTGTTGGTTTTGTTTTTTTTCTTTCAGGTGAGAAGGGGGATTTGGTTTTGCGTTATGATCTTTTAACTACTGCATTTCAAATGTACCAGAAAGAATGCAAGTCTCAATGCTTCTTGCTATTACTTCTGCATTTACGTTTTCTCATTAGAATTTATCCTAATAAGCACACATTACTCCAGAGTAGCAAAAAAAAGTGGCCTTGTTTCTGTCAGAAATATTGCACTTAGTATGCAAAGTTGTTTTTAATCTTCAGATCGGGCTGCATACATATAGATAGCGCCTTACAGCATTGTTTTTGCAGCCTTAATGGGGAAAATGTACGCACTGGAGCAAAGTAATTGGATTTCAGCTGAGAAGCAGCATTTGAATGAAATCAATAAAGATTCTGTCATCTAATATTTTAAGTTTGGTACAACGTGTATACTGCAGGTCAGTGTAAATTCATTAAAAAGATCACTGTGATGGAATTTGTCTTGGGTGCCTTGAAATATCCTATGCTGACTTGAGAGGAAGTTGCCAAGGAAACAAGAGATGCAACTCAGAGAAACATTTAGGTTCTTTAAGTTGATGGCTGAATTCTACTCAGTTTATAAGATAGTATAATATAGGAAGTTGTCATGGAAACAAAGTTCAACAAATGGCTAATGGATAGCTACGCTGAGCAATTACAGCAGGTGGCTAGATTGGGCTACAACACCCTTAAAAATGTGAACACTCCACAGGTTCTTAGTTGTTTTTTACACCATATAAAAAGAGCTAATGTTGCTTAGGCACTAAAATGGCAGATCCATTAGTAAAACTATTAACAGATAGATTTCTTCATAGCTGGCTTAATTTCAGGTATTATAAATCACAACTCCTTAACGAGCATCTAGAAGCTTTGCTATAGGTAATAAACCTGCCTTGAATTTCAAATATACTTCTCTTGTGTTATTGTTCATATTAAATGAAACATTTTAATTAGAAATACTTTGAAAACTCAATTTGTGTCTTGATTGGTGTCTTTTCTCTGCTGAAGGCATTTTGTTTGTGGTGATGTTTTGGCTTTTTTTTTTTTCTGGGTTTTAGTCCCACATCTCATTTTCTTCAATAAATCCTTGCTGAAGCTATTTTAATTTCTGTAACAGAACATAACAGTCATTTTCCAGGATCATTGGGGCATCAATGTTTTTCTTCTTTATTATTCCGTTTCAGCTTCTCAATTTCCTTTCTTATTAAATATGATGCATTTCTTAGCTTGTGTACAGAGCTTCAGGCTCTCAACACTAATGTGAAAACTTCTATAACTTTCTATCAAAATCAAAGAAGAAATCCAAGAACATATACAGTAACATTCAATACATATTCTCTTTTTGTATTAGAGGAAACCATGACATTTGCACTCTCGGGAAGATTAGCTGATACAGACACTATAACTGAAGATGCAGAGGGGATGCTTTCACTCTCTTAGATACAGACAGACTACATCTAATGTATAGATAACATACATAAGGTAACACTTCTGCATGGAAATTCCTTTCCCAAAGCTACTCAGAATTTATAATAATTTTACTTCTCCAATGAAACCCCATTTTTAGCCCTCAAATACTTGTTTCTGGGAAGTTTTTTCTTATCTAATGCTCATCCTAAGAGTATCACTTCATTTAATTTGCTAAAAAGCTCCTGGCCATTATGTTCTAGAATCAGTCTGTCACTTGTTAAAAATAACAGGGTTTTGAGATTTATCACAAACATTTTTGTCTGCCTTAAATAGCAAGGAATTAAGATGCCAAATACTGTATAACAGCATTTGTATCTACCTCATCACTTTCAGTTATAGCTGCAGTTTTACATTTCAGGTTATGTCATTTCCTCCATCTCCACAGTCACACACACACACAAAATTGTACATTTTGAAATGTATCTGTGCTTACACATGAATGGAGGTAAAGAGACCTTGTGCCATTCACGTGGCCAGTAGAAATGCAGTATGCCTTTAATGAGGTTTAGCTTCTTTCTGAACATACAAAAAACTTCACTTTGACCCTCTCACCCCCTCCTCACCATTGTACCCCAAAGGTGACATAGGTTGGTGAAGAATCCACATACCCTGGGTCCTGTTTGCCCTCTGCCTGCTGTCCCATGTTGCTCCTCATCCAGTGCAGCGTTGGCTGCAGCTACACTGATGGCTGACAGGAGAAAAAAAGGAGATCCCATTCAAAAATGCAAAATTTTATAGCCCAGCAAGACCCCTCTGGTTTCATGTATTTGGACGTAAAGAGAGGGAACGTAAGATGGAGTGTTACTTTCACATTCATCTTCACATCAGCCTCACAGAGTTCAGATGGATTCTTGGGTAGAAGAAAAAGGAGACTCAACCTCTCACGATTTCATTAAAAGTCTTATTTCAGCACTTGCCCAGACCTTTGAATAATGACTTCCAGGAGAATCTCAGGTTTTACATGTGTTTCTAGACTTCATGGTCATGCAAAAAGGGGTTTAAAAGGTTTAGAAAGAGAGGACAAAGAAACAAACCCCTGTATAGGATTTTGGGGTAGGCTTCTTTTTAACATCTCTGTATTTCTGAGAGGCTTAAATCATAATACATGAGTGGTTGGGACTGGTCAAGAATCAGGACTCTAAATGTAAACCATTTTTTGCATGAATGCATGCCCTTGGAAACCACACATAATTTCTTTCACCGTCATTCTTCCCAAAAGGAAAACTAAATAGAACAAGGATTTCACTGATGCTGTTTCTGAGCTATGAAGGGCACAGTAAGATAAACACAAACAAAAAAAATCCATTATCATTTGCAACATTGTAGTTAAGCCTACCTTGCCCCTAAACGCATTTTGCAACCTGTATGATTTTGTAATTGCACAGTTTTGTGTAAAGATAATAAAATAACCTTGAATTGTGCTTCATAGCAACACAGTCAATTAACTACTTACACATGGACAAATACTTGAATATATTGTATTGTGTCTGGATGCTATGTCACACTTCTCTCATAAACTGCATTCAATTAACTCAAGGCTGTTGCTAGTTCCTGAGCATGCTGCAGAATAAAGGCCTTTAGAGAAATGGCATTTGCCTCTTGTGCCTGAAGATATTCAAACTTTCAACTTGAGTGAATCCTCTGAAAGTTTAATTTCAACACGATTAGTGCTAGAAAGTATCTTTTTAAGGCCTGTTGCAGTGTAAGGCAGCTGAGGAAGCAGATCAAACTCTGGCTCATTGCTCATCACCCAAGGATGGTGCAGTCAGCTGGATAAAGGCAAAAATGTGTCTTTTTGTGTTCCAGGTTTGCTGTGAAGTTAAATGCCAGATGTTCTCTGTTTTATTATAGAACTTATTAGAAGTTATTAACTTCTTCAGACCTGAAGGGCATGTGAATAAGAAAACTTAAAATTGTTTTTCCCTTTGTTTCTCAACTATTCGCATTAACTAACAAGGAGAAAAAAAAACCATGAAAAGCTCAGTTGCCAGAGCAGTATTTGCCCGGCAATTCATTTTATGTGATGTTATCCAAACACAAGCTGAAGCTCTGCGAATCCTGGGATACACAGTTGTGCTACTTTAATAATTGTCTATCCATCTTAAATGCTCATGTGGGTTAGTACTTACGCAAAAATTACTGGCATCACTGGAGTTTCTTGCGTACTTTGTAATCATCAGTGCTACTAGATTCACTCAGGGATAACAAATTGTGCTTTACATAACTAATACGACAAGCATTTCAGATTTCGACTACTCACAAAAGGCTATCTGCATCCCTCCAAAAATATTAAAGCTGAAATACGCACAGAAATTGAATGTGAAATCTGTGAAATTGACCTGTGAAATCTGCAGCAGGCCTATAGAGGAAAATGCAAAACTTCTCAAATGGTTCCTTATGAATGATCTTTCAACTGTAAATGTGAAAATTGAACCTTATCAAAATCAACAGCCCTTTTTCCATTAATGTAACTTTCAAAATTAAAAGGTTTGTGAATTGTTTATTCTTGAAAAACGTTCAAAAAGCTCAACCAACTTGGAAGGCCAAAGCTGTCTTCCCAGGATAACGTCTGTTAAATAATAAATATAAAACCCAATAACTTTCAGGCACTTCAAAGCAGGCACAAAATACAGAAAACTCACAGTAGTTTGTCAGTGTATCAGAACCAGGTATTCAAGCTGTTTTTATTCACTGCTGCAACTCAGAGCAGTTTGTTTCTCACTGAAGTGCTGCTCATACAAAGCCTCCACAGTAGAGAAGCATTTAAATAACTTGTGTATGGAACTTCCTATTAGGAAACACAGCTTGTGAAACGGCAATTAAACAAAAAAGAAATTAAGTCTACACTTGACCTTCTTAAAGGATGAGCAAAGGAAGGATTGTGTCTTCCGGTGCTTTGGAGAAAACCCTCCCATTGCTTACATGCTTCTTCAGAAGATTTCACCTCTCTTCTAATCTGCATACCTCTGCATTTTCACAACATAGACTCGTGGGCAAATTTAAGGTATGGCCAAAAGACCCGGCAGGGATCAACCAAGAAAAGGCTCATAAACAGTGGAGGTTGGGACAGAGAATCCAGTAAGTCCCTTGGTTAGCATCAAGACAATGTTCTTGCACTGCAGGAATGACAGCATGCACAACCATGAGCTAAGTTTGTAGCAAAGTCAGTATGGTCTGGCCTCAATGAATGGTGGTGGGGAGGGAGCACAGAGGAGAGGCTGTTAAAGGCCAGCTGTCACTTGTGGAGGGACTGCAGCCTCCAGGGAGGACACCTCCAGCGATGGCACAAGCTTCTCCACTTAAGAAACCAGACCACCTAGTCTCAAACTCATCTGGTGTGGGGCTGCTGGCCCTGCCAGTGGCATCCTTCATCCTGGGGGCAGAAACCCCAGCGTCCTTCATTCTCTCCCAGTCATTGCAGCCATTCCCTGTACCAGACTGGGACTGCCAGATCAGACATTCAGAGACTGCCTTTCAGGAGCATCTTGGCTTTAGCCTGTGCTCCTTGCTGGGCCAGCAGACGTCTGTTCAGAGCTCAGATAAGCCCAGGTGAAAAGTTTAAGTGCTCTGCTGACAGAGAGATTTGTACTAAAATGTGGGTAGAAGCTTGAGTTAAGCCTGCAGTGAGGACATGCTCTCAGTCTAGATGATCAGTCATAAAAATGGCAGATCCAACCTGCACCAATGTTCATTTACTGTCCTAAATCACACTGTTGCTAGTGTCAGGAAAGAAAAACAAGTAAAGCAGAGAGAAAATACCAGGTAAGGGCAACACACGAGTGAAAATATACACATAGTACACCCACAAGCACATGCACACACCCCACATGTACACTGTGTAACGTAACTGTATTTCATCTAGTAATACCTTCAGGGAGATAGCTCAATTTCAGCCATAAAATACAGCTTCAGTTTCTTGGGTATGTCGTTGATTTCAAGTGTTGTAGCTTCTAACTAGTTTGAGGTTGAAATGATCACTTTCATTCATTTCACTGAGAGTAGTCATGGTGTACAAAGCCACTGGTTAAAATGATAACCTAAAAAAGAAAGGGCCAGAAGTGAGAGAGAACCTCTCCACTCCCTTCTGCCTCTACTCTCTTCCCACTCCTCGGTGCTGGATTCCTTAACCTTTGCCACAACTTTCTGGTAAATAGTCTGAGCTAAAATTAGATATATAGCAAAGGGTAGGTGTTGCCATCTGCTGCATGTGGTTAATTCTTGATGGCCTGATAACATCTATTTTTGATGTTCTTTATTAGCTTTCTGGGGAGGAGAATAGAGGGATAGGCCTCTAGTGCCACCATCAGTGGTTTTCAGTATTTGCTGCTTTCCTTCAGTTGACAATCAGTTTTAACGGAGGGTTTTCAGAAGAACATGCCAAGTAAGACAGGAAATCATGGATACTTTTCTTGAGCACACAGTAAAAGAACTGGCAGTAATATCTGGATCTGCTTTCAGTTCATTTGATAACCAGCACATCTTCTTTCATGCAACTGTGGACTCTTTTCTCTGCTGGGATCTTTTTCTTATTGTTGTAAGCAATAGTCAGATTAGAACTGAGCATTAATAGTGTCCATCCATCCTGGCTGCCTGGCAAGACAAAACCTCTACCAGATACTTAGCACATTTAAAAACCTTTGTATACTGCAAATATAAGCTTAGACTGGCAATGAGTGACCGATGGCTATATTACCTGTTAAGCAAAATAAAGTTCTCAAGCGAAACTTGCATTATTTTGTTCTATTAATCAGCTGAGGAATTACCAACTGTACCTGCTAAGCATTTTTATTGTTTAGAGCTAAATAAATACAATACCCTTGTCTCAGCTGGATTTTCAAGAGTCAGATGACTATGTTCTGTGACATGAAAAGTCATGTGAATATAAATGAATCTCAAGCAAATCCAGGTCTAGCATGACATAAGACCAACTGCCATGACCAGCACAACATACCACAACATTGTCTAATAGAACACCATCCCTTTGAATTACATTATTTTAGACATTACCTTTCATAGCAGTTTTTTGAAACCATCACTTCTGCTTTTCTTGTCTTGTTCTGGACCTTCTATTTTTATTCTTCACCTACAATCATGTCCCCAAAGATGGAATAAACCAGAGAAGTGACTTAGCATATATGCCTCTTACTTGGCAATGAACATGTGAAAGGTAGCTCTCAAAAACAACTGAAGGCCTGAGTTGCCTTTCTGATCTTTTCCATTATAAATGGCTAAGCATTTTGCATCATGCATGGCTGAGCATACTGCCAACATAAACCGGGAGGAGAACACAACCCATCAGTGAGTTCAGACCACACAAGATAACCAGAATCTTCATCATAGTTAAAATTTCCAAGAAATAAGTAAAAGTTTGCTAATTATTTTAGAGGTTAGTGGTGGAGACTTGCTTTTTTTTAACACAAGTTTGGCATTACAAGTTTTCATGAAAAATCCTGAATTTTATACTGACCCTTTAGTTTGGAATTCAGTCTTTATATAGGCTTCTTACTTTTCTCTTGGAGATCCTCATGAAAGGTCCCTCACTGCACGCTACCTACAAGTCATCTCTTCCTACAGGCCCTGTAGGTCCTACTCAACAATCCTTTTCCTTCTCCTACGTAGAGATTCAGTCTGACACCGTCTGTAATAGTTAAGTGCTTCCTCCTCTAATGAACCAGCACCACTCTAGCTCTCACTGCCATTGAGCTACTGCTCTGGCAGGGGTGCTTTGCCATCCTGACCCGTCTGCCCAAAGGCCTTCCTGAGAAGCCTTCCTTTTGTGCTTCCAACTGCATGGAACAGGCAACCAACCAAGCACTGCTATCAGCACTGGCAAGTATATTTGTTTTCAGCATCTCTGTGGTGAGTCAGTGAGACAGATGTACTCCACAGGGCTAGCAAAGTCGCATTGCCTTTTTATGAATAGCTGAGGTATTTGAAGCTGCAAAACAACTTCCCAGGGGAGGCGAGTGAGCCTCAGCCTGAGACAGCTCAGGCCTTCCTGGAAGACGCACTGCCTGGAAATGTTAGAAGGTAAGAAGAGGCAACAGCAACTGTAAATGTCAAAGAAGAGACCTACTACTCACAAGTGACACATTAAAGATCTCCATCCAGTGCGAGAACTGCATGATATTAAGCTCTCCCCAGATATAGAGGTCTGTTAGACAGAACTGGAGTACTTGCAACCGAAGCAGATAAATGCTTTTGCTGCTTTTAGAAAGCCTCCTGAAATATTTGGTCTTTTTCAATCTAAGCAGTTTTGTATCAAAACATGAACAAGCTATACTAGGACAAGCAGATAAAAGGGAATGTCTGCAGGTGAAAGTGTTATCATGGAAGAGAAAGCATAGCTCCAGCACACTGTGTGACATAGAAGTGAGAATTGCTAGACACTTAGCTCAGTACTTCTAAAACTGTGGTCTGTGATGTTTCTGATGATCAATAAAAGATATAAAAGAGGTTAAAAGTGTTAGGTAGCAAGAGCAGCTGTAGCTCATTTCTACAAGAGGTGGGATATGAATCCAGATCATAACACAAGGCTGCAACATTCACTAGACAGGAAACTGCAAATACCCTTAACTGCTAGCAGCAGCTCAGCTCCTTCAAGGCAAAGGATTAAGTATAAACACATGCAGCCTGTAATTTTGGTTTGGTTTGATGCCCCTGCAAGACATGGAAGGATCTACTTTTGATGCAGCCAGTAAAAAGGCTGGGGTCACATGGAAAAAGATCAACCAAAAAATAGTCACAGATGGTTTAGGAAATACTATGCCCGCCTTATACCAAGATGTCTGCTGTTTTCTACAGTCCAAATAAGCTGAGAAATTCACGGAAGGGATCATCAATGATGGAGAAAGCGGACACCAGGAGCTGTCAGGCAAAGGGCTATGGTTTTGCTCATGTAAACTAGCATTGCACCAACTTCAGTGAAACTGCCTATGTCCATACCAGCCGAGAATCATCACATGTACCTCCAAGTACTGTTATGCAGAGAGGTGAGAATGAATAAAGGTTTTGCAAAAATTAAGCCATCACATACGGTACCCCCTGAGAGAAAGAAAACTTAATACTTGCATCTGTAAACCTTACTCACATACTCCCTTCCCTCAAAACCACACAAATATATAAAGTATGAAAAAGGATGACAACTTTTTGCTAATCCCTTCCTATTACAAAGCAAGGTAAGTAATCCTCTATAATCAGATCTGTATGAAACTTCCATTTTTTCGTAATAAAACATTCACGTTACAGATGCCCTGACAGATTTTACCATCTTGCCATTTTATTGATTCTTAAATAGGAAAGCTATCATACATCTGACTGCTTCTCATGAGGAGACTAATTAGATTATACCATCATCTGGTTCATCAAAGCAGGAAATACTTAAGTGTCACAGCTGGTCTCAGACTAAATATCTAGTACTAAGATTTTAAATGAAAACTATTACATCTTCACTGGATAAGCATTTCATAAATGGCTAGACAGTAAAAAATGACAACAGATAAGATCTCACATCTCTGGGCTGCAAAGGGATTCTCAACTCTACAAGTACATTTGGATTTATTTTCACTTTCTGTTGCTACTACAATCATCAAAGAGACTTTGCATAATAATCAGATCTGGAAAACTCAAGAGAGCTATTTAGGTTTCTGGCAAAGATTTATGACTGAGAATTAAAAGCTCAGAGACAACACCTTCATTTTAAGTGAATCCCCTGTTACTGATGCAACCTTTCCAAGCAGAGTACTCACCACTACGGAGGGATTGACTACAAGGAAGCGTATCCCCCACAGAGAGGACCAATCCCACTATCTGATCACTATTCACTGCCCACCATTCCTCTCCGAATTTATGGGATATCTTCTTCTTTTGCACACATCACTTTATACAATAATCAAATCTTCCTGTAAAGAAACGTATGATAAAGCAAGATATTCAATTTTATTGTTCTTCACCTTCTCATATGTGTATGCAGGGGATAATAATAGACAAGCTACGCATTTAGAAGTTTGTTGACCATAGTGATATGGACTGAAACTGACAACTATCACCAGCAGACAGTTAGCAAAAGGCTTGGGCTTCGGAGGTATACTTAAGACCTCAAAAAGAACAGTGTGATAATGGGCAAATCATTTCCTTTAAAGAGCATTCTCATAAAATCATATGTAAAAGCAGAGACTTAGTATTAGTATAATACCAAAACCTCAGTAATTTTGTTATGGAATAATATAATCCTGTTTCTCTTACAGACCTATAATGTCATTATGTAAATGGCTATCCAAAGCCATGATTATATCAAGAAAATGAAATTGTTGTGTAAGACAGTTCCCAGTCTCTGTAAATGACGCTTTTCAGCACTACAAAACCAGAAATTTTCCTCCTGTAATGACAGGAGGAACATTAACATTGTTGATTCCTGTTGCATTTTTTACTTTGAGGGTTATCACAATTAACCTTGAAGATCACAGGACCCAAAAAATTATGTATATGTGAGCTGCATCACACAGCGAAAATTTTAATAATATTTAGATTCCTCTTATGTTCTGCACTTCCTTGACCTTCTTATTAGAAATTTAGAAATCCTTGTAACTTTGCCTGCCCTTTAGTTGGTCAGAAATAGCGCTCTGTAATCTAAACCCTCTTGGGTTCTTTTAACGAGTTAGGCTGTAGGCCTCATAAAATTTTAGATGGAAGTTTTGACTGGGTCATTTTGATGTGGGAAAATGTAATTTTTATGTCAGAACTGTCTCTTTGAAGTTATACGAACCAATAGATGAACCATGAACCTCAGAAAAGGACACATACTTTCTCTCTGAATTCAGCCTAACTTTTGGTGTGCACATAGCAAGGAAAGACACAAAGGTCACATAGTTAAAACCACACACTGAACAGTTTGAGGGCAGTAAGAGAGTCATAAAAATATTTTCAACAAGCAGTCTCCTAAATTAATAACATAAAAGACAATACTATTAAAAAAAACAGTAAGATTTAGCTACAAACTTCAGTTAATGATTGTGGAAAATCATGACCCACATTGCTGATATTTTTAGCCTGTTACATTATTAGCAATTATTTCAATTTTAAGTTATAGATAATAATTTCTGCTTCCTTGTGCTGGCTTTGGCTGGGATAGAATTAATTTTCTTCATAGTAGCTAATATGAGGCTATGTTTTGTATTTGTGTTGAGGACAGTGTTGATAACACAGGGATGTTTTAGTTACTGCTGAGCAGTGCTTACACTGAGCCAAGGCCTTTTCTGTGCCACCCCACCAGTGAGTGCACTGGGGGCTCACAAAGAAGTTGGCGGAGGCACAGCAGGGAGAGGTGACCCCAACTGACCACAGGGATATCCCATACCATATGGTGTCATGCTCAGCATATAGAGCTGGGGAAGAAGAAGGAAGGGGGGACATTTGGAGTGACAGTGTTTGTCTTCCCAAGTAACCATTAGCATGATGGAGCCCTGCTGTCCTGGAGATGGCTGAACACCTGCCAGACCATTGGAAGTAGTAAACAAATTCCTTGGTTTGCTTTCCTTGAGCATGCAGCTTTTACTTAAGTTATTAAACTGTCTTTACCTTAACCTACCTGTTTCCTTTTACTCTTCTAATTCTCTCCCCCATCCTACTCGGAGGGGAGTGAGAGAGTGTCCTGGGTTCAGTAGTAGTAGTCAGTTTTTCTCCTTCTTAGTAGCTGGTGCAGTGCTGTGTTTTTGACTTTCGGCCTGGGAACAGCGCTGATAACATCGATGGGTTTAGTTCCTGCTCAGTAATGTTTACTCTGATCAATGACTTTCTGAGTCTCATGCTCTGCCAGGGAGGAGGGGAAGCCGGGAGGAAGCAGAGACAGG